>JAJKFI010000014.1:4441261-4459429 GCA_029204185.1 Lerista edwardsae
TAATAATAATAATAATAATAATAATAATAATAATAATAATAATAATACTTGTATTTATATACCACCTTTCTTAGGTCACCAGATTTCTCTAATGACTATAACTCAAGGCGGTTTACATAGGCAGACTTTATTCAGAAACCCGAAGGTTTTTACAATTACAGAAACGTTCTATCTTCGAAGAACTACACACATACAGATGGAACTTTCTGGATTTAGTCCTTCTTTCTGGCCACCCGTTTTTCTTCTGCTGGCTGATAAGCGGCTTCCCTGCTCCCACCAGAGAAGCAGCTGACTTCGGCACAATTCCCCCTCTCACAAGGTAGCCGAAGACAGCTCAGCTGTTAATCAGTCACAATTTACAAGGTCTGCCGCTCACAGAGACTTCCGATAGTCCCAAACTGGCGACGTTCAGATCTTTCAGCTCTTATCTTCAGGCAAACGGAGGCGTTAACCCTCTTGACTAAATCTTCAGCCTGTACCTGAGAATGAGCATAAGACCTTCTTTATATAGAAAGTTTTAAAAAAGTCTTGGACAAAAATATCTGGATTTTGGTATAGCATGGATTCCAGATGTCCGGATAAGGGATCATCTATCTGTAATATAATTCCATTCCTCAGCTGTTTCGAGATTATACATGTAATCTACCGAGAAGACACAAAAATAAAAAAGCACTAAAACAGCAGCACCACAAGGGAAATACAAAAGGAGTGTTGTTTTTTTAAGTGTAGAAACTTGTACTTCTAATGTGGGTATTATTCCCCTTTGAGGCAACTATAGCTCACAGTAGACCCTACTTGCCAAAATTACATTTGTTCAGGAAGGCATAATGAACTCTCATTTTAATTGCTGTTCTTTGCTAGTGTGATAACATGTTTCGTGAGACGCTAGGGATGAGACAAGTAGCACTTGCTGAAATTCCCTCTTCTACTAAAGGTATCAGAACTTAGTCCTCCTGGGGAGCTGCTCAACGCATTCTTGAATAAATCAAATCAAATCAAATCATTTATTGCGGTCAAAGACCAGAAAACATTCTTGAATAAAAAAGGCAGTCAGATTAGGGAAAATATGGAAACAGTAGCCAAGTTGTCTTTTTCCAGGATCAATCCAGATCTAAAAGAAAGCAGAATTGTTCCCATGAAATCTAACAGTTCATTTGATTGCGAGTGCAGTCCTGTTACGC
Organism: Lerista edwardsae; assembly: GCA_029204185.1. Lineage (NCBI taxonomy): Eukaryota > Metazoa > Chordata > Lepidosauria > Squamata > Scincidae > Lerista > Lerista edwardsae. The sequence goes on from JAJKFI010000014.1 coordinate 4,442,443, forward strand.
TGGATTGGCGAGGCCAGCGGGCCTGCACCAAATCCAGCGCAATTTAGGTGCGCTTGGGAGCCACTCCGGGGCAAGGGCACATTCATCCCCTTTCCCCAGGGAAGGCTCTGGTTGCCCCATTGGGCCTTGGAAACAGTCTAACAGCCACATCTCAACCCTGCCCCCCAGTGGGTGGGCCGCCATCCCATCCCAATGGCACACCCACTGGCCCACCCACCCTGCCCAGTTTCACCCATTCACCCTTCCTCCTCCCAGAACCTCCCTTGCGCCAGCCAAGTTTGATTGGCGCAAGGGAGGCTATCCATCAGTACTCTTGGGCTGACTCTACTGGTACTGTTGGCCCAAGAGCTCCAGTGCCGATGCAGGGTGCTGCTTGGTGCCCCCATGTTGGCACTACATGGTGCATGGATTGCACCCTCAGGACTTACATCTGACAGCACAATCCAAAGCTCTGCCTGAGCTCACCCAGTTATCCCTGGGCCAGCTCAGAGTGCTCATTTACATCTAATTGTGAGCTGACAGCTGCTCAAAGGCCTTAGTTTGCGTGAATCCGAGAAGACCCATAGAGAACATATCTTGGGACATGTGCTCCAACTAGGCATGCAGAATACTCTGGGCTTTCCTCAATCATTTCTTGAGTGGAGCTTAGGAAGCTGCTTTATACTCCGTTACTTATACTGAACCTGCATTATCTACAAGCAGCAGCTCCTATAGATTTTAGTCAGGGGTCTTTCTCTGTCCTTTTTGAGAATGCCAAGGATTGGCCCTAGAACTTTCTACATGTTAAGCAGGCAGGCTACAGACCCTTCAGCTGGGTCTTGAACTTGAAGAGATGCTGGGAATTTGTGATCAGCCACTTGCTGGTGTTTTTAATTTAAACTGAAATGCAGCATCTGAGGATGCAAATCTGTGTGGAGCAATGATGCAAAATGGGAACATTATTTATTTATTTATTTATTTATTTATTTTATTTATACCCTGCCTTTCTGTCCATAGGCACCCAAGGCGGCTTACAACAAAAAACAGTAGAATACAATAAAATTCACAATTTAACATTAAAAGCAATAATTTAAAAACAATATTAAAACAATTAAAATTTAAAAAAAAAAAACAAGCCCCGTAGATCATAAAATATAAGCAAGAGTATAAAAACCAGCCAGCCAGCCTGTCAACAATTAAAAGCTTTTCGAAATAAAAAGGTCTTCAGCCCCTGCCGAAATATTACCAAAGAGGGAGCAATTCTCAATTCTAAGGGGAGGAAATTCCACCACTGAGAAGGCCCTATTCCTGGCCGCCGTCACTCTCAAAAGCCCCCCCCCCGATGATCTAAGAGTACGGGCAGGATTATATGGGAGGAGGCGGCCCCTCAAATACCCTGGACCCGAGCCGTAAATGGCTTTAAACGTCAAAACTAGCACCTTGAATTGGGCCCAGAACAGAACTGGCAGCCAGTGTAGTCGCTGAAGCAACGGCTCGACAGCGTCAAAACAATGTGCCCCAGCAACCACCTGAGCTGTCGCGTTCTGTACTAGTTGTAATTTCCGGACTGTCTTCAAAGGCAGCCCCACGTAGAGTGCATTGCAATAATCTAATCTAGATGTCACTAGGGCATGGGTCACTGTGGCCAGGTCCACGCAGCTCAGGTACGATCGCAGCTGGCGAATTCGCAGCTGGCGAATCAACATAAAAAGAACCCTGCTGGATCAGGCTAAAGGCCCATCTAGTCCATCTTCCTGTATCTCACAGGAAGATGCCTCGCCAGATGTGGCCTACCAGATTCCTCAGGGAATTCACAAGACACATGCATCTCATTGCCACTCCCCTGCATCTGGCATTCTGAGGTAACATTTGGCATTCTCAGAGAGTACCTAAACCTTTTTTTCTGATCAAAACCTGCTCCCTTAGCTGTTTTCTTATCCCACAGGAAATGATTCTGGGCCCAAAAAAGCAGTGGGGAGCAAATAGACTTACAGACCTTGACCATATTTTAATTAATAAAAAAAATACTGTTGGGAAGCTGAGTTTCATATAGCTAGGCCCAAAGACTACACAGGTGAGATTGGCGCTGTCATTTTCAAAGAGGCATAAACAGATGACGCTACAATATTTCCTCAATATGATATTTTTCTATTAGTACTTTGATAATTTCCTTTAGAAATAAAGCCTAAGGAGGCTAGAAAATAATATCACAAATAAAGACCTTTGAATTACTGTCATTATATCAGAAGGGACTATTTCTGTGGATCTTGCCATCATTAAAGGCCATTGCTAGTAGTAATTTCAAGCTGTGCAGTGCTCTAGTGCTTCTTGAGGGCTTTGATCAAATTATGGTCTGAAATAGGTTCCTTGGTCATTTAGTAGAATCTGAAAATAATGCCATTGACAGCCTGAAAGTCAGTAGGATACAAGCTGTACGTCTTGTAGCAAGATCTACAGTGGAGGAATTATGCCAGAAGGTTTCTCTAAGACTCCCGTGCAGAAAATGGTGATCAAAAAGTTGTGTTCCTTAGGGAAGGCTCTCTCTCTCTCTCTCTCTCTCTCTCTCTCTCTCTCTCTCTCTCTCTTTCTTTCTTGCTCGCTTGCTTTGTGTGTGTGTGTGTGTGTGGGAGAGAGAGAGAGAGAGAGAGAGAGAGAGAGAGAGAGAGAGAGAGAGAGAGAGAGAGAGAGTTGGGCTGCCCTTGGTTTTGAAAAGAGTGGAAGATCAAATAGAGGAAAAGCCAGTGGTAGATAGAGCATCTCCAAGGAAACTCCAAAGAGATGCTCTAACCTGCCATTTTCCTCCCCGCCACAATTTCAATTCTACTCCATTCCCCTCTTCCTTTTCAAAGCCAGCAAGTGTTGGGAAAATAAAGAATAGCAGAGCAGGATAATGGGGAAGGTGCTTGGATACGTGGGTGGCATTATCTGTACATTGTCAGATAAGGGGCTTGATGGCATTTGGGGCCCTGCCTCATGCACCATAAGATATTGGGTAATCTCTGAGAGGGATCCCACTTTTTCGTTTTGAACAATATGAGCTTTTATATTCTTATTTATAACCCACCCTTCTCCCCAAAGGGCACCCAAGGCTACTATTCCTCCTATTATTCCTCATATACAGGTGTCCCTGGCTCATTTGACAGGTTAGGGACTGGAGCAGTGGCAAAAACCAGAAATGGTTGAAAAGCGGAACCCAGGCTTTTTTAAAATTTACAAATGTTGCTTGCAATGCTTTTTTTTAGCTTGCAAATTTCTGCTGTCTCACAAATATTTCTACAAATAGACTCTCATTAACGCCTTTGGGAATGGGAATAGACCCCAAACTAAAGCTCTCTCATTCCCCCCCCCCCGCACCTGAAACAGCTTGAATCATCATGTCATATGCAAATCCACATGGGAGAGGGCCGTTTTTGCTTTTAGAACAGTAGAGAGAGGTTGAAAGAGCATAACATGCATTGACGGAATGACTTCTGGGTATAATTGAAATGTACTGAAAGGACGAATTGTTGAAAAACAATCTATGGAAAAGTGAGGGATACCTGTATTCTAATCAAGTTACAGGACAATCCTATGCATGCCATACCACCCCAGGTAAATATCTATAGGATTGAAACCTAATGGCCCAATCCTAATGCACACTTACAGTGGCATATCATATGATCAGCCACCATAAATGCAGCTGTACCATCACAAAAGCGAGATTTAAGTCTAGTAAAAAGATTTATACGTATTCTAGTACAAGATTTAAAGTATATTGGAGCCTCCGTATTTCCTCGTGTCAGTGAACATCTCTGCACGTATTTATATATACACACATTTTTGAATCTCCAGGATTATAACTTCATATACCTTGTGATAAATTTTGGACCCTGGAGAACATCATGTTTATGAGAGCTTGCACAGATAGATCCCTGCAAAGCCTCAATGCTTATGTTCACACATAACCTTCCTGCATGGAAAGGTCTTTCTTTCTGGTCTTTGGTTATTTTCAGTGCTGGAGAAAGGAGCTGGAGGGTAGACAGGCGCAGACTTGGCGGCCTAGAGATCATTTCTGAGTGTTCTGTTTTCTCACAGGCTCTGCTGCTTTTGCACATCACAGAAGATCAAATAACACTGAACAGCTATGTACATTTTGAGTTGGCTCCCCCCCCCCAAGTGAAACTAATCCTCATATTCTTTCGTGTTTCATGCTTAGGCTAAAAAAAATCTTATAGGAGAAGCAAGACTTAAAGGCAAACCATAATTTATTTAACTCATTAGGATTGTTTAAAGAAATTAAACATATTTTTTTTAAAAAACTATAATTCAAAATGAAAATGTAAAGCCATAAAATCAATCATAAACCATAAAACAGTCATACAAAATTTCTCTTATCACCAGCAAACGTTTCCAATCCAAATCCAGGAACCATAAAAAAGAAGACACACTGACAGAGTCTAGTAAATCAATATTCACTCAAATTGGACTTTTGATATTTATTTCCTGATGTGCCCTACTTCTTTTCTAATGTTTTTGGAAAGGAGAGCATTTTAGGCACAGTCTCCTGGTTTATCTGTGGTGATTTTTATGAGGCACCTCTCTGTGTAAACAGTTTGATCTTCAGTGTTTGCTATGTATTCCTGTCCTTCACATGTTTTCATTATAACATCTGCCTTGGCAGAGGAAAGGCGGGGTAGAAATTTCTTAAATAAATAAATAAATAAATTATAAACGTGACCAACATTACTAGAAAGAGCATAATGAATTAAAAAAATGTTGCTGCTTACAAAATGTTGCACTATTTATTGACAGTTGTCATTATTTTAAAAATTGCCGTTTGGTACTGTTGCTCTTCTAGTGCCTCGTTCCTGAGATTTCCTTTCTCAGGAAACACACACACACACACACACAGAGAGAGAGAGAGAGAGAGAGAGAGAGAGAGAGAGAGAGTGCTGGAGTAACAAAGGTTCACAGAAGTATGGTTGGAAATGCAGCATATAACGGCTTTTGCCTTCCCTTCCCCATCTGCAGACCTGTAGACTATAAGTAGTCACAATGTGTGCAGAAGAGGGTGAAACTGATACTCACCTGCCAATTGCCTTAATCACCCAGGCAACCTGTCTCTCTACCTTTGGCTGGGTAGAATGATAATAATGTTCTTTAAGATCCCCAAAGAGAGCTTAATAGGCACATTCCAGACTCTGATGAACAGAGAACCGACCATGCTATTTATGCTTTGTTTACTTTACAAAGTGCTAGCATATGGGAAATTTGATTTTGGGGGGTCTCAGAGACTCTGAGCAGATGGAGTTTGGAAGCACTTTGAAGACTGTACACCAATTACTTAGAGGGTATGAAGTAAGAGTGACTGAAGCTTCCAAAAAGACAGGTATAGAATTCTTGAGCTGGATGTAACCCTGAACTTTGACATGCAATAGGAGAACAAATAGGGAATCCTTGAAATGAACATTTGAAAAACATTTACCAACTACTAAAAGGTAGCAGTAGTCAATGCTAACTTGTTTTATACTGATATTAGAATGTACTGTGGATTCAAATATGTTCATTTAAATTCACCTGAATATGTATCATCTGGAAAAGTATTTTATTTATTCAGAGAGTTTTCTTGTTCTCCTGTCAATGGTCACTTTCTGCATAGAAGAATGAACTTTTCCAACAGAAAAGAAATGTAAATCTTGCAGTCCTGTTATTTAAGACAACTAAATATAATAATTTGTCTAGTTTTTTGTTTTTTCCTGAGTAAATGCATGGTATTAGACTGTGAGCACAATCTTAACCTGTGCTGGAACAGGCTGGCCATCTGGCCTCTGTGGTATCCAACGCAGGTTGGGACTTTGCTGGAGCCTCCACGGGGCAAGGGAACATTTGTCCCCTTACTCCGGGTTAGGCACCAGCTAGTCCATTGGGGCTGCTTGGATCTGCACCTGTTGTTTAGCAGGCACAAGCCTGAGCACGTGGCGGCAGCTCAAATCTGAGCCATGTGGCCTGGGAATGGGGGTGTGGATGTGGCCTAATGGCATCCAAATCTGCCATCCCGCCTATTGGAACACCCTCCCCCCCGCTCCAGTCCACCCTCCTTCCCGCTTTCCCCCTGCCCAGAATAGTTCTTGCACTAGCCCAACTCAGCCAGCGCAGGAGCGGCAGACAAGGCACCCACTCAGGCACTGCCGTGCTTATGTTGCTTACGTTGGCAGTGCTTATGTTGGCTCTGTGTGCCTTGCGCTGACGCGAATGCGCATTGCGACAGTGCTCGGCAGGTGCAAGTGACTTACAAAGCCAAAGACTTACAAAGCCAAAGAGGGAGTTTAGGATTGCTCCCTGTGTTTCATTCAGAGTGCTTTTTCATTCAGAGTGCAGAGAAAGAAAAATAAGTTTCACACATGCAAAGGGATGAGTTGAACTTTTTGTATTATATTAATTCTAAGAGACATTGCCAGAAAGCTATAGTACAAGAACTACGGTACAGTACACAGCATAAGAATTATCCTTCAAGATTCTTACCGACCCACAGTGAGATAATTTTGAACCTTCTGCTCCGTACTACCTCACTAAGTACTGTGCTGTTAGGGATCTTCATTTTCATTTCCTTTGGGAATCTAGCTGGGCAGCATAAGGAGTGCTGAAGGATCAGGTAAGAGCAGAAAAGAAGCTGTATCAGTTAAAGAACTGCTGCTTCTGCACAGTTAGATTGCTTAAAATCAATGAAATTAATGGTATTAATAGTCTAAACCTCTCGGAGCCTTATACTGAGGGATCTCTTGATATGCCAGTCTGTTTTGCACAAACCACACCGACAGTGGGTGGCTTACTACCGCTGGGGCAGGAACTGGGATGTCAAGGCAATGGTGGCCTGCAAAAACGCCACTGAAAAAGGTTGGTTGGCAGAGCGGGCTGTTTGGAGGAGAATCGTGGTGGAGATTAGGCTGGGCTGGGGGCAGGCCAGGGCTGGATTTCAGCAGCAACTGCAGCTGCAAGATCCTATGCCCCTGGCTTGGGCCTGACATGCTCCCCAGGACCTATCAGGACCAGCAAAATAGCTGGCGTGGATCTGAGTTAGCCTAGGAAGTAGTAGGGCAGGTAAGCAAAATATTTCTTTGCTTGTGTTTCCCAACCGGGCTCACAGACTACAGCAGAGGCTGTTCTAGCGCTACTGCATTGTGCAGGCCAGCCCTGGATTGGATCGTAAACAGCCTATCTGTATGCAGATTTGCAGTCCGCCTTTACCTCAGGGGCATGACAGGGACTAATCTTACAGCATTTTTTCAAAAGATGCTAAGAATTTATCCTTTGCGGATGCTGATATGAGATGCAATGTGGAACAGAGCCATCCATAACATTATTGTACACTTCAGCTGTGGTGGAGGAAGGGCAAGGAGTGCCAAGTGGGCACAGCACCTAGCAGTCAACAGCAGTTATTTCTCCCTCATTCTGCCCACCATTCAAACAGTTCAGACTGGGAGTTATTGGGAAAAGCCATACCACTCAAGACTAAGAACATAAAAACATAAGAAGAGCCCTGCTGGATCAGGCCAAAGACCCATCTAGTCCAGCTTCCTGTATCTCACAGTGGCCCACCAGGTGCCCCAGGGAGGCATGAGACAACGATGCTTGCATCCTGTTGCCACTCCCCTGCACCCGGCACCAGTAGCCCACTACCTTTGTAAGGAGGTTGCACAACCCATCACTGAGGGGGAAAGCTAGACAGGAAGAGGTTGCCTTAAAAAAATGTCTGCCTTTGGTTACAAAAAGGGGACCCAGGTTTGAGGGGGATCCCACATAAGACTGAACATGAGCAAGGGCTGAACCTTTTGAGGAAATGTGGCCAGCCAGCTATTGGAAGAACTAAGATCAAGTATGTATTAAAGCACAACTAAAGAGGTTTATGAAAAGGGCTGGAGAGAGACAACAATGAAAATGAAAAAGCAATGGAAAAAATAGACAGGCACAATGGAAACTGATTCAGAAAAATGAAAAACAGGGAAGTGGGGTGAGTGGTTAAAAAGGCAAGCAAAACAAAAAATAAAATCCTGGCATACATTTTTGAGTCCTTTGCCCTAATCTTCCTTCTCATTCTCTTTCAGAAATGGGGACCCTCCATTCATAATACAGCAAAATGTATTAAATGTATTAAAACCTTTCAGTGACGGTCTGTGACAACCACCAGGGGGAATCTCTGTGCGTTCCCTTCAGTTTTATGAGTCACAGCATCTTCCAAGTGGATGAATCAGGCCCACTGGAGCATCCCTGCCCTTTACCTCACTTAGAGCGCAATCCTACCCAGCATTGGATTGGCAAGGCTGGCCGGCCAGCGCCAAATCCAAGGCTGGGTCAGGGGGACTGTTCGCGCCCTTACGGTAGGGGAGGCTCCAGCCTCCCCGATGCGTTACTCGGATCTGCGCCTGCTAAACAGCAGGCATAGATCTGAGGAGACCGTGCGGCCTGATTCTGGCCATGGGGCCTCCCAATCAGGCTTGGAATTCAGCCTTATGGCTGATTCCCAAGCCTGCCCACATCCTGCCCGCTCCCTGCCCACAATCTCCCTCCTGCCGCCAATCGCTCTCCCGCCCCGGCACAGAGCCTCCCTCGCATCAGCCGGCTTTGGCTGACACAAGAGAGGCTCTGTGCGGGCGCAACGGGACTGGCGCTGCCTGCAACGCCGGTCCCATTGCTCGAGCACCGATGTGGCGGTGCCGATCGGCACTTTCACATCAGTGGTCACACAGTCGCATTGACACTATGACGTAGTGTCAACGCAACGGCCAGCGTAGGATTGCGCTGCCCATGGACTTAGGCCTGGCTGGAAGTTCAACGCAGGAGATTCCATCATCAAAGGAACACCATCTCTGGGGAACACCAGGCAGGAATACAAGGAATTCACATAAGACTTATCTGGGATGCCATGTTGTAGCCCTTTTCGCACTGAATTAAAAAAAGGCTACAGCCGGCAGATAACTCAGCACTTTTAGGATGCTAAATTGTCACAGAAGCCTCAGGGGAGAAAGGCTCAGCCAAAAATAGGGAGAAAATACACAGAAAATAAGGGAATTTTACCACAGCCAATACAGGTTATTAGCTTTAAATGCAAATGCCAGAAGTGCAAAAGAACAACAACAAAAAAACCCAATTTAAATTGCATCTGTAAACATCACTTTAGGTCAGGATTTGTCTATTATTCCATACAAATCCAGTGTATGGCAAGGCTGGGTATTACAACAAGAGTTGGCTTTGTAACAGACATTCAAAATAAAGATTAAAAAAAAGCCCAGTAGATGCTTGTTTAGAGCATCTGGAATAAAATGCAGGATTAAAAAAAAACAAAACAACCAACTTTTCTTGAAAGTGCAGTTTTTGTAGCGCGAAACATTTTAATGGATAATGTTCAGTCCATAGAATTGGAAATAAGAAAATATTGCTTTGTAAGAAAAATAGTTTCAAGGGAGTAAGCCACAGAAGTAATATTTTGTTGTGGTCTCATTGTGACCACGTAGGGCAGCACTTATCCTTTTACACTGTTACATGTATGTATAATATTGCCATAGATGCAATATAGCAGATGTATAAGGTTGTGTTTCTATTTATAGTTCCAAAAAGATTGGCAGAGTGTAAGATTGATTTCAATAGTTTGTAACACAGATGGAATCCCAAGTTGCAGTATAGTTACACACACACACACACACACACACAAACACACACACACACACACACATGGAGAGAGCTCTGAACAGTAGAAGTGCTAGTCAAGATGCTATCTTGAGACTGGAGGGGGGCTAATTGTAGAGGCAGAGGAATTCCTATGGGGAGCAACATGCTAAGTTTTGCAAGAGCCTGAGCTCCTGTGTAATGTAGCCATTTGTGGCTCGAAGACCTGGATCAGAGGCTTTGCTCTCCAATCAGCAAATGGCTCTGGAGGTGAGGGGAATGGACCACATTACACAGGACTTAGCATTTTGCCACCCCCTAGAAGAATGCCACTGTGTTTTTTGTTTGTCTTTGCCACCTGATCAGTATTCTCTTCTAGGTAAGTGGCAATGGAAATCTTTTAAATAATTAATCAGAGGTCAGAGTTTGCTGGGAAAACTAAGCCAGATGTGAGCTGAAATGTGCTGTACTAGGCAATATTATACATACATGTAACAGTTAGTGTAAAAAAGGCAGAGTGAGTGAGTGAGTGAGTGAGTGAGTGAGTGAGTGAGTGAGTGAGTGGCAGCCCAATCCTAACCATTCTGCGCTGGTTAGGAGCAGGCTGGAGGTCAAAATAAGAGGACATTTGTCCCTTACCTGTATAAAGCCCCAGGCTGCCCAATGGGGCTTCGTGGATCTGTGCTGGCTAAATAGCCAGTGCAAACCCAAGAAGCCCGTGTCAGGGGAGGAGGCTCAGGAAATAGGTATAGGAGATGGCCTAAGCCTACTTTTCCAATCCCACCCCCCTCCCGGGCCTGATACTTCCCCTTTCTGCCCTTACATACCCAGAAATACCCCTCCTCGCCTTCATTCCACCCTCCCTCCACCCATGTGCCACATGGAGCAGCACCTACCTCCTCCAGCAGTCGCAGGTCCGGATCTGGTGCCAGTGGGATGGCACAGGCCTTCCCGTCGGCAAAACATACTCCTGAATTGTCACAAATGTGCTTTATGGCACATTTGCTGCACTCTAGGCCGGCCCAGCTGCTATGCCAGTGGAACCCAAGGTTAGGATTGTGCTCTGCACAAGTGAAGTTTAGTTCTGGATTCTGGGATTGAGGAAAGGGACACAGAGATCTTACCTGCTCAATATGCCCAAATATCTAGGATCATCTATGAACAAATATGACGCGTGTTCATTTGCACTCATTTGGAGCTGGTTTCAGTTATGTGAAATTATTTGAGTATACCTCTGATCAAGAAACTTAGTTACAAAAATAGAAACACCACTTTTTTTAACGAATGACAGACAGCAAGCCAGCTGTCTTCACCTCTACCTTTTGCCTCACATTACAATATATATATATATATTTTCTCCTTTCAGTGTCTGACTCTCATTATCCTTGAAATTGGTGATAAGACAGTTCTTTCTTCATATATTTCTTAGCCAGTTCTTCCATTTACTTAGACATTTATGTTGCTATTCATAGGTTGCTGTCATGCGTTTCTGTTCATTATTGCAGGCATTAGTCTGGTTATGATGTATTTTGACTGGCAGCTGAAATCAAGGAGGAAAAACGGTATTTTATTAAAAAAAAAGATAAAAGTATAAGCCATAATGAAATGCAGTGGAGAAGAAAGTCCCCTTCTGTGGTTCACTAAGCACACGTGTCCTTTGGCTACCCTTTTTCTACCTCTTTCAAAAGAACGCATTGGTGTTCTTTCCAACTAAATACCTTTCATCAAAACTAAAATTTTGAACAGTCCTTCCCTAAAGGAACTATGGAGGGTGCAGTTCTATGCACATTGCCTTCAGAGTATGCTCTGTTAAATTCTCTGAAATTTAATAGCAACAGGAAGAAAGCAAAGTATGGCTAATAAGCAGTGGTGGGATTCAAATGAATTAACAACTGGTTCTATGACGTCATAGCTGGAGCAAAAAAAGCCAGCCGAGGTAAGCGAGTGGGCGGGGCCCGGCCATTTAACAACTGGTTCTATAGAACCTGGGCAAACCCCCTGAATTCCACCACTGCTAATAAGTCTTGTTGTTGGTTGAGGAGAATCTAGGATGCATGAGCATCTCCATGCTGGGCAGCTACCCTGGAGAAGGTCACAAACTCTAAACTATTATACTCTGTGCTACTTTTCTATTTTCAGGAAGTATTTAACACAAGGGAATGCTCAGAATGGTGACACCAGTGACAGTGGATGTGGTGAGGTTGAAAGCAGCAAGTGGTTATTGCTCAGGGACTCAGTGGCAACCAAGAGGAAGGGCTCTTACCAATGGATGTCCCTTGGAAGCAGCTTGCACAGCACTCTAGGTTCACTGCAAGAAATGGGTGGATGCACCATTGATATGCATGCCTGTGCATGGCCAGCCTGTCCATGATGTAAACAATTACATTAGCATAGAGTGGCGGATTGGGGAGTAGTGAACAGTTGCCTGCCACTTTGTTCCAGTCAACCAGAGTCAAGCACAGCCAACTCCCTTACCTCTCTTCTTCCTTCCTCATATGTGTTGTTTAAAGGCCCTGGTGGAGGAAGGAGCAAGGTGAGAAGTCAGGCCGGCTTGCCATACTCTACGATACCACCCCCTAGCCTCACTTCTTCTTTTTCCGGGCTCTTTAAACAAGAAATGCAGAGCATGCTGGGAATAGTCCCAGGATGTTGTGCATTTCCTGCTTTGTTTCCATATGGAGGAAAGATCAGATATGGGATCAATGGGCTTTGGTGAGTGGGGCAGCAAAGAGGGTGGCAATCAAATAGCTTCAAGCAGCCCAGGTTCAGGCACCCCTGGGCCTGTACGCATGTGGGGGTCTGCTGGGTGTTCCTTAGATGTACACCTACTGGGAGACTTATCTCACTTGCAGTCTGAAGTGATGCAGTCTGTTAGTCCAACACAACTTTCTGCCTACCTGCTGCAGGTGTTACCCAGGCCTCAGACAGCCTCTGAAATGTCACAAGTGAGCCAGCCAACCTGGATTCTGTAGTGAAGCCATTCAACAGAATGGTATTTAATCCAATTCTTAGGAAGTTTTTACTCTGCCTTTCCACCTCCTGAGTGCCAGGATAGTGTCGTGCAGTTGGATTGATATTTAGAAGACCCAAGTTCAAATCCTTGTTAGCCATGAAGCTTTCTGGGTGACCTTGGGCCAGTCACTATCTCTTGGACTTACCTACATTATAAGAACAAAAGGAAAGAAGGAATTGTGTACACTACCCCTTCCTAGGAGGAAAGGAGTTATAAAAATGTAAACAATAAATAAAATTCAAGACCACTGAAAAGCCCTTTCACCATCAGCCCAATCTTCAGGCACGAACTTGAAGGATTATATTGGAGGAGACATGCCTTTAGGTATCCTGGGTCCAGGCTTTTAAGCACTAAAGCCAGTATTTTAATTGGACCTGGAAACTAAGTGGTAACCAGTAGAGTATTTGTTCTGCTTCAGTAGCATGAGGCCTTGTAGATTAGTCAATACCAATTTCTGTGATGTCACCCTCTTCCTTATATTGAGATGAGGTGCTAGGAATTGCTGTGGGACATCTGGGAAGCGACAGAACATCTATCAAAACAAGAATTAAATTTGCCACACATGGGCTATGAGGCGTGTAAGTGATTATTCAAAGCTACATCTTGCAAACTAATAAATCCTCAAATTAATGCTAGAGCCAGCTTTTGTTGGATGAAATCGGGTGGTGCTTTTGTGAGTAAGATTAGCAAGGCCTTGTCATCATCATTGCTGTTATCCTTGTCTATCTGTGCTTCACTCCTCATCCATAAGCCTTTAGAGGCTGCCTGGATTGCCACCCCTAGAACAGCAATGAGGGGTTTTCAGTCATCAACGGCATGCTTGACTGGTAATTGCCCTCTCCCTTCAGGCACCTCACAGCGGCAGCTGATGGTTTTGAACTGCTCCACTAGCTGCTGTTGGGAGGGTATAAGGTGTATAAGGAGACCCACCCAGTGCCCTGGTCGACCTCTGGAATACGGAAATGGCCAGGGCCCTGGATGAGATCGCTCCCGAGCGTCCCCTCCCCAGCTGCAGAATCAGAGCGGCTCCTTGGTTTTCTGAGGAGCTGCGAATGATGAAGCGGCAGGGAAGGTGTCTAGAGCGTCAGTGGCGAAAGACTTGTGCCGAATCTGACTGTATCCGGGCTAAAGCCCAGTTAAGATCGTATTCTAGGGCGGTGGTGGCAGCCAAGAAGGCTCACTTCTCTGCCACCATCGCAGCTGCAGAGAACCGTCCGGCTGAGCTTTTTCGTGTGGTCCGTAGCCTTCTACATCTGCCCCCCCCCTACTGGAGGGGAGGATCACACGGAGGCTCGCTGTGACGAGTTTGTGCAACACTTTGCAGTGAAGGTCGATCAGATTCGGCATGACTTGGACTCCGCTGTGGGCACTTCTAATGATGTCCCTGGGGAACCTGTCTATCCTACAATTTGGGATTCTTTTCAGCTTGTAGAATCTGAGGATGTGGACAGGATTCTCTGGAGTGTGAGACCTGCTGCTTGCCCGCTTGATCCTTGCCCAGCATGGCTAATTAGAGCTGCCCGGGGAGGGCTGGCCGAGTGGATGGGGAGGGTGGTGAATTCATCTCTGAGGGAGGGGGTGCTGCCGCCTGCTCTGAAGCAGGTGATAGTTCACCCCCTCCTGAAGAAACCCTCCCTGGATCCCACTAATTTAAACAACTTTCAGCCAGTCTCAAATATCCCATTTCTGGGCAAGGTGATTGAGCGGGTGGTGGCGTTACAGCTGCAGAGGGTACTGGAGGAAACGGATTATCTGGACCCATTCCAATCTGGCTTCAGGTCGGGGTTTGGGACGGAGACTGCCTTGGTCGCCTTGGTGGATGACCTACGCCAAGGAATGGACAGGGGAGTGCGACCCTGTTAGTCCTGCTGGACCTCTCAGTAGCCTTCAGCACCATCGACCATGGTGTCCTTCTGGGTCGGCTGGCTGCGTTGGGGCTTGGAGGCACTGTCCTACAATGGTTCCGCTCCTTCCTGGCTGACAGATCCCAGAAGGTGGTGCTGGGGGACACTTGCTCGGCACCCCGACCTCTTATGTTTGGGGTGCCGCAAGGGTCCATCTTGTCCCCCATGCTATTTAACATCTACATGAAGCCGCTGGGAGAGGTCATCCGGGGGTTTGGGGTGGGGTGCCATCAATATGCTGATGACACCCAACTTTTTCTCTCCTTTCCCCCTGATTCTGAGGAGGCGGTTGAGGTTCTGAATCGTTGTCTGGAGGCAGTTGGGGGCTGGATGCGGGCGAACAAGCTGAAATTAAATCCGGATAAGACAGAGGTGCTCTTGGTCCGGAAATCCACAGCTCGGGTATTGGACTATCGTCCTGCTCTGAATGGGGTCGCACTTCCTCTGAAGGAGCAGGTCCGCAGCTTGGGGGTTCTCCTGGACTCACAGCTGCACCTGGAGTCTCAGGTGTCGGCGGTGGCCAGGGGAGCCTTTGCTCAGCTTCGGCTGATCCACCAGCTGCGACCGTACCTGAGCTGCGCGGACCTGGCCACAGTGACCCATGCCCTAGTGACATCTAGATTAGATTATTGCAATGCGCTCTACGTGGGGCTGCCTTTGAAGACAGTCCGGAAATTACAACTAGTACAGAACGCGGCGGCTCGGGTGGTTGCTGGGGCACGTCGGTTTGACTCTGTCGAGCCGCTGCTTCGGCGACTACACTGGCTGCCGGTTCTGTTCCGGGCCAGATTCAAAGTGCTGGTTTTGACCTTTAAAGCCCTTTACGGCTCGGGCCCAGGGTATTTGAGGGACCGCCTCCTCCCATATAATCCCACCCGTACTCTGAGGTCATCTGGGGGGGCTCTTTTGACTGTGCCACCACTAGGAGAGGTGAGAGGGGTGGCGGCCAGAAATAGGGCCTTCTCGGTGGTGGCACCCCAACTTTGGAATACCCTCCCTTTAGAGCTAAGAACTGCTCCCTCTTTGGCGGTATTTTGGCAGGGGCTGAAGACCTTTTTATTTCAGCAGGCTTTTAGTTGCTGACAGGCTGGCTGGTCTTTGTATTCTTTTTAGATTTCTATACTTTTTATGTCCATGGGATGATTATTGTACTTTTATATTGTATTTTTATATTGTTTTTAATTACTGTTTTTAATTCTGTTGTATTTTATTTGTTTTAACTTGTTTTTTGTAATGCCGCCTTGAGTGCCTTCGGGCGGAAAGGCGGGGTAAAAATTCAATAAATAATAATAATAAATAATATAGTTGCTAGATAACCTCATGACCCTCTACAGCTTGTCTCAAGGTCTGTTGAGATAATTGCCTGCTGCAACTGGCAAAGGCAGCAGTCAACAGTGCTGCCACAGGGTTGGGGAAAGGGAGTCTTAAGAGGTGAAAAAGTATGGAAATGTGAGATCTTCTTGCCCAGTTGTTTGGCTTTTAGAGCGCAATCCTAACCTGGAGTTAGGCTGGCACAGTTAGGCCAGCAAAGTTTGGCCTGCACAAAGGACATCGTAAAGTATGTTTGGACCACTCTCTGAGTCAGAGAAGTTAGCACATAGATGTGCGCCATCCTCCCTGACTCCAAGAGTGGTCCAAATATTCTTTATGGTGCCCCTTGTGCCAGCCAAACTTTGCTGTCCTAACTGTTGGCCTCGCTCAGGTTAGGATTGCACCCTAAATGTTTGTGACTGTAAATATACCACTGCACTGAATTCTCATGGAGAACAATAATAACATATACTCACCTATTATGGAAGCAGTGACAGACTTTATTTTCCTGGGCTCCAAGATCACCGCAGATGGTGACTGCAGCCATGAAATTAAAAGACGTTTACTTCTTGGGAAGAAAGCTATGGTGAACCTAGATAGCTTAATCAAAAGCCGAGACATCCCCCTGCCAACAAAGATTCGCATAGTCAAAGCGATGGTTTTCCCAGTAGCCATGTATGGCTGTGAGAGCTGGACCATAAGAAAGGCAGAGCGTCGAAGAATCGATGCTTTTGAATTATGGTGTTGGAGAAGACTCTTGAGAGTCCCCTGGACTGCAAAGAGATCCAATCGGTCAATTCTCCAGGAAGTCAAGCCTGATTGCTCCCTGGAAGGACAAATGCTGAAGCTGAAGCTCCAATACTTTGGCCACCTGATGAGAAGAGAGGATTCTTTAGAAAAGACCCTCATGCTGGGAAAGATTGAAGGCAAAAGGAGAAGGGGGCGACAGAGGATGAGATGGTTAGATAGTGTCACCGAAGCAATGAATATGAAATTGGGCGAACTCAGGAAGCTAGTGGAGGACAGGGAGGCCTGGCGTGCTGTGGTCCATGGGGTCGCGAAGAGTCGGACACGACTTAGCGACTGAACAACAAATTATTATTATTATTATTATTATTATTATTATTATTATTATTATTAT
>JAJKFI010000014.1:4459439-4470573 GCA_029204185.1 Lerista edwardsae
ATTATTATTATTATTATTATTATTATTATTATTATTATTATTATTATATTGTCTGTGTTGTTGTGAGCAGAGGTTAAAAATGAATTTCTTTTCTGTGAAGTAAGTTAGAATTCAAACAACAGATTTTCCTCCAAAACCATTTGTGGTTTGAAAGTCCCTCCCAAATTAAATAGCCAACTGAAAGGGGAAGGAGCTAAGCAGGGTGAGCTTCTAGCCAATCAGTGTGGAGAACCTGAACCGAAATACTGAGCTGAATCACAGAGCGAAGATCACAGCTGAATTGCATTGCTCAACAATTTGAAAGAGTGCTACTGAAATGTCCTTTGTAAATTTCACTAGAAGAGCTGTGTGGTCTCTCCTTCAATCCTAAATTCAAGCCCTCAATATTGGTGAGGTGCGATCTGTTGCGGAAGGTGAGGCCTTGGCAAGCTAGGGACTGGTGCCTGTAGAAAAGTGGGTCAGCTTTGGCATCCTGGGACCAATGCTAAGTGTTTCAGGCTCCTGAATGCCTGTGTACAGCAGCCTCTCCCCCTCACACTCAGAGCCATTTGCAGCTGTGAAAGCAAAGCAGGAAGGATACCATTGCTTTTGCAGCTGCAAATGGCTCTGAAAGGGAGGGGAGGGACCGCTTTACATAGGTGTTCAGGAGCCTGAAACACTTAGATTCTCTCCCCCCCCCCCCCGGAACAGCACTGTACTGGCATCCTGGATAAGGAACTCCATAACCTTCACAACATGCCTGATATATGCTAAATTAAGTATAGTTGTCGTAATCTTTGATATTGCGGTACGTTAATTTTTTACAATACATATATCCTACTCTGTGACCCAATTAGAGTCACCAAATGCATTTTATGTCCCATGCTATTTTTTTTTATAAATTTGCTTTGAAATCCCATTTCATGAATGTCTCACTTATTTTTATTTTCAGTCATCTGATAATCATTTCATTATTCACATTTTCTTTTGTTTACAGAAAAACAGTTGTGTGATGTAGGAGAATTTCTTTGCCATGATCATGTGACCTGTGTGTCTCAGAATTGGCTCTGTGATGGAGAACCTGATTGTCCAGATGATTCTGATGAATCTTTAGATGCCTGTAAGTAGAAAGGTCTTGTCATTTCCTGGTGCTGCTTTGAACTGTAACATTTCTAATGGTAAAGTTTAGTTATAAAAAGTGATTTCTATTTTTTTTAACTCTCTCACATTCTAAGATGAACCTTCATGATGTCGCGGGCTAGATTCATTGTAGAAATGTGTGTTGAAAGAACTGAGAGGTGTTTTGTTCGTGTCTCACTTTATAATGAACAATATCATCCAGGCATATGTTCCATATTTCCTTTCTGACCTAGTAGATTAGCTACAGAGGGCAGAAGCAAAGGCAGACAAAGGGAGAAAAAAAATTAATAGTACACCAAATGTCATTTACAACAAAGGTAAGAGGAACGTGGAGACCTCAAAGGAAAATGGAAAAGGAGAAATGAAAAAGGGTAATAGGTGAGAGAAGCAAAGTATGAAAAATGTCAGGGAAAGCTTTAATAAAACATGTTTAATCATAATAAGGAAAAAAAATCTTGTTTTCTCTGTGGCTGAGAGCTATTGTAGACTAGAATAGTACCTACAGGCTTCTCCCCAGTATTTTGGATGGTTGATGAGATTCTATTAAATCTTTATGTTCCCTTGTTTCTTGAACAGAGAACAAAATGACAAACTCCGTTCCTTGTCCCCGAGATAATCATTTAATGTAAGACTGGCTAGTGATAAAATTGTAAGAATTTTGGGGAAGAAATATGGGACTGCAATAGATTTGGGGACGGAGTATGTCAAAGTCTAGAAAAAAAGTGTGGCACATTTCATAGACCAAATAAAGAAGATGTCAGATTTTCCAATTTTCTGTCACATAAAAGGATGAAGATATTTCAGAGATGTTTTCTAGGCTGCTTGAAAAAAAAAATCCCATAGTTTATTCATCTGCAAGGTCCCTATGTGTTTGTAGCATGACAGTACAGGGATAAATATAATGAACTTAGAAGAATACTGAGGAAAAAATCATTGAAAGTGCACTGTGATTTTTTCAACAGATTTAACACACTATACTAGTGTTAGATATCATGACTGTCCCTTTCTGTTTAGAGAAAAAGGATCTTGTTGTACTTCACCTGTAGGATAGATAATGATGTATGAAGGTGTATTCTGCATGATGATTTGAAAGCATTTAACTAGTGCAGAATGCCACTATTGTTTTGTATTTGGTTTTGGGAGGTAAGCCGTGGATGTGTTTATCCACTTTTGAAACTATTGCACAGTTGCTGGTTTGTTTTTAGGCCCAATTCAAGGTGCTCGGACCTACGTATATAACTTAGGGCCATATCCTATCCAATTTTCCAGCCCTGATGTGGCCATCCTAATGGGATGTGTGCTGCATTCTGTGGTGATGGGGAAGACATGGAGGCCTGCTTAAGGTAAGGGAACATCTGTTTGCTTACATCGGAGCTGCATTGCAGCTGCATCGATGCTGGAAAGTTGGATAGTATTGAGTCCTTAAAGACCACCTTCCCCTCTAGGTGACTTCATACCTGTCGGTTACAGAATCTTCACAGCAATCCAAGTCTCCAGTGCAAGCACTAACTCCAGCTTCACCTGTTCCATGAGAAACATTAATTACTTAGCATGAGCGCCTTTAAAGATGCGAATAAAAACCACTTACAATGATAAAAGCACACTTCATTCTGAACATAGGCGCAATGACTCTTGATACGGTGTGCAGAGCAGGCTGAGCAAGGAGCCAAACTTCAAACAAGACAGTAAAAATCAATGCACATTGACAGATGCGCTAGCTGATAGGGGTGGCTGTTGATTGGAGAGCTGTTGCAGCTGCAGAGTACTCTCTATATATACAAGTCTCTAGGCAGCCAGCCAGAGTTACCCTGATTTAGATTGTGGCAACCAGTTTCTCATCTCCCAGCTTAAGAAGGTGGCATGACAATTTATAAATAAATTTTTACCCCGGGCAAAAAGGCGGGGTAAAAATCAAATAAAATAAATAAATAAATAAATAAAATTAATAAATAATTTTAAATCATCATGCCACCGTCTTAAGCCATTTGGGCAGTGGTGAAATTCAGCCAGTTCTCACCTGTTCTGCAGAACCGGTTGCTAATTTTAGGTTGGGAGAGGGAAGAAAGGCAGCGTATGGCCCTGAAGGCCGCCCTGAAGGACATAGAACCAGTTGTTAATTTATTTGAATCCCACCACTGGTCAGGGAGAATGGCGCACATTTGTGTGTTGGCCTCTATGACTCCAAGAGTGGTCCAAACATACTTTACAATGGCTTTTGTGCCTGCCAAACCTTGCTGTGCCAGCCTAACTCTAGTTTAGGATTGTGCTCACATTCACTCTGAAGTGAGAATGCTTTTAAACATCTCACGTTATGATTTCATAGCAGATCGGCCAATGGGCCAGTGTTTAAAACTGGCAGACAGAAGCAGAACGTTAGATACATATGAATCTATTGTATTATGAATGGTTCCACTATTCATTATAACTCTGTTTTCTAGTCTGAGAGTTTGAAAACTTGCTACATTGCCCTTTGTCCACAGAGAACAAAGCTAGGCGCTGCTACTCAATACAACAAAGTTGTTTTTAAGCACAGCACCAAATTTATCCTGTGTGCTTTTACTCTGTACAGCTTCCCTTACCAGTTGTTATTCTTTCTGATTATGGTTACAGGTGCTTTTTTCCCTGGCACAATTGGGGAAAGGGATGGTCCCTTTTGTCATAATTAATTGAAAAACTCTTGCTACTTCTGCATTAGTCAATTGATTTGAAAAGATCTGCATTGTATTCTAATGTATCTGAGTTTGTGTTTTTTTTAAATGAACAACTGCCACAAAATGATTTCCAGCTAGGTCTACATCTAGTTCATGAATTGAATTGCATGCAAGTATTTCGGCATTCAAATCCAGCCAGCTTGACTGGGCATCTGAATCAACGAAGGGGCCAGAACCTCATCTGGTACATACTGGCATAGATGCTGTGAAGTTAATGGAACTAACAGTAGATTTGGCTCATAGCATTTTTAGTTTCACTGACAGATTAAATCTTAGCACTGAGCTTTTAGTGTCTATGTTCACAGGAATGTTGCAATATTTACATAAAGCTAATTGTCTGAACCAATATTCTTGTCAATGAATAATTGTTCCAGCTAGTTAATAACAGTTTGCTGCCTTGCTTAGGGACAGAACACAAACAGTCTCAAATATCACTATGACTTTTCCATATCATGAACTGTTTCCTGCAGCCTAGACAGGAATTAAGTGATCATGTGGTTCTAAATGTAATCATTTCTGTGCTCCACTACCTGCTGATAGTGTGTAATAACTTCCTCCACTACCACCCCAAGTAACATTTAACATCCATGCTTACTTTGCTAGCTTCCTTGCCTCTGATGTTGGCTTTTGTTGAATGGTAAACATTTGTCTTTCTGGGCAGATGCTATCAGATTTTGTGTTGGAAAATTCTCTAATAATCCTCTGAAATGCCAACTGCTGTATTGCATTGTACTTTCCACAGAAGCTCAAAAATATTCCACAGAATATGTTTATTCAAATACTCCATCATAATCTTTGCCTTGGCCAAAAAGGACCAAATCAGTCATCTACCAAATCAGGTACAAGTCTGCATAGACCCATGAAGGCAGATTAGAATGGAAAAGGGGATTAGGATTTGTGGGGCATTGCTGTCACCAAGCCCGCCCCTTCTTCTGCCCAACCTGCCCTCCTCCTCATCCCATCTCCTCTCCATTCGCCCAGTCCCAACCACATTCTACCCCTTCTCCATGTCCCTCCAACCACCTACTCAGTCTTAACTGCAGCAGTGGGTGTCCTCTGTCCATTGTTGCATGGACCCAGCTGCTCGCTGCTTCCAGTGGCAGCCACACATCACTATCCGGCGTGTTGCATTTGCAATAGCCAGAAAGTGTGCTTTCTGGTGCACATTCTGGTGGCATAACTGGGGGGATAGAATTTGGCCATCAGAATAGCAAAAGAAAAAGGGTACAACTAATGAGTGAGCAGTCAGTGCATTGTCTGTACCACTGACTTTAAAAGAAATCCTATGAATTCGTCTCATGTGGACCTCATATGAAGGACCTCTGAGGGCCCAATCAATCCAGTGATGAATTGCGGTATCCAGTGTGCTGTCTAGGGAGCAAGCCAGTCAGAGAGGTAAGACATGAAGTACTTAAATTACCTTCCCAGCAGAGGTGGAGGAAGGGTGTAGCAGGGGGTGGCGAGAGCAATGGGTGCCGGCAGCGGCAAGGTGCCATTGCATGGAGCAACCCACACTTTTTGGCCCACCCGCCTTCCCCTACACCCATATTACTCCGAAGTGGAGCGATTCTGGGCACAGGAAGGCATGGCTGGGCGATGCACGGGGGTGGGGCGACGGGCTGGGGGGCGCGGTTACATCACCCTGCCCCGTGTGCACGCGGGGCTCCGTGCGCCTCTGCTTCCCAGCCACTGAATCATTCTCAATGGGACTCCTCAGATCAAAACCAGCTCTTTTTGGGGGGGCATAGGTCTGTAGAAACTGCTGGGGAGATGTCTGGCCCAGGATGCGGGTTTGGGATGAGATAGACGCCAATGCTACCATGATCCATACCAGTCCTTCCTCACCCCACCCTGCTCCACCTCTCCACTGGCAGAACCCCACAGGCAGCCAGAGCACTGCCAGAGGCACATCACTGGCTACTGCATTGATGGCCATGCAGAAGTCACTGGCAGACAGGCTGCTGCGATGGGAGGGCCCTTGTTGCATTGGTGCATGTGGCGGTACGTTGGTGCATGTGGATAGGATTGGACTGGAACATTCTCAAGATCCTCACCAACCTCAGTTCCCAATATTCTTTGGGAAGCTGAAAATTAAACTGATATAAAACTAGTGCAAAGTTAGCATCAAAGTTAGCAGTACAGACTTGTCCAAAACAAAATATTTTTGGGATGGCTTTTAACAATATAAACTTTTATTTTACAAAACTCAGAAGTTATTGTACTTGAAAGTTTAAATGCAAAAGCACGTTAAGGAAGGTGATTACTCTGGCCCCTTCAGGAAATATTCTTGAACTTCAGTCTAAAATCCTTGCCTTGCAAATGAACCTGAACTCTTAAACGTAACTGAATCTTGAGTAATGCTTAGTTTGAGAAGTTAGTTTGAGAAGGTTCTGACTGTCACTGATAAAAATCTATATACAGGTAGACCTTCATTATCCACGGGTTTGGTACCCACAGATTTGATCATCCACAGGATCTGAACTTGCAAATTAAACCGCTCCAAACCTGACTGAAGCACAGTTCCTTCGGGGGGGGGGGGGGGCTCTGGAAGGCTTGAAAACATCACTCCGGGTTTTTTGTTTTGCAAAACTGGCAAAGTGGGCATTCACCAGGCCGCAGAATGCCTTATAAAGGCATTTAAATGTCATTCACAATTTTGCTGGAAAACTGGAAGTGATGTTTTAAAGCCTTCCGCAGCTGCAATAAGATTCATAGAGTCAGGGTAGCCATGGGTATGAATACCCGTGGATTTTGGAATCTGTGAGGGTTCTGGGAACAGAACCCTTCATATAACAAGGGCCAGCATGTATTTTGAACAGCTTCTTGTGAGAGCCAGAGTGGTGTGGTGTAGTAGTTTCCAACGTTTTAGTCCTGGGACCCACTTTTTAAAACGGCACTGTATCAGGACCCACTTAGCTTTATGAGACAACAAAAGGTTTTTTTTCCAGCTGCTCAAACTCTGGTTTTATCCTTTTAACTATGCGGGGGGGTGGGCACATTCCAGAGAGTTTCACATTCATAGGATCAGGACCATTCTGGTGGCCTCGTGTCCCCCTTTGCCTGGCCTTCAATAGGAGCAGAGGCACTCTTGCATGTGTGCGTGTGTGGCTCAGTTTTGCTTTACATAAGGCAGAGATTCTCAAACTCTCTGGGAGTTAAGGAACCTCTGTAAGTGCTTGCAGGGGCAGGGGAAATCGTAGCGACGAGCTCACTACAACCACGTCGCTTCTGGCAAAAAATTGGAGCTGGGAGGACTTACCAGTGCTTGCCCCAGCATCCAGGAGGGTTGGGGAGCCCTGTGGATCCATCTGCAGGGTTCCCTGTATGTTAGAACTATAAAAAAAAGAAGATAGCGACCCATTTCCTGGTTGCAATTGCAAACCCGGAAGTGGGTTGCAATCTTTTTTTTTTTTTTTTTACAGTTCTAACGCACAGGGAGCCCTGCAGAAGGGTCTTCAGTGCTCCCGAACCCTCCTGGGTGCTGGGGCAGGCACTGCTAAGTCCTCCCAGCCCCAATTTTTTGCCAGAAGCGACATGGTTGTATTGAACCAGAAGCGATGTGATAATAGCAAGCAAGTCGCTGCGATTCCCCTGCCCCACCCTTTAAGAGGACACAGGCAGGGCTTTTCAGGCTGGGGTGCCGCGACACTCCAGTTTGAAAAACATTGCCATAGGGCTGAATACATTTTCCTTGTCAGCTGATTCACCTACCTCACAGGTTGTTGTGAGGACAAAAGGAGAGAAGGAACTGTATACACCACCTTAAGCTCCTTGTGTAGGACAAATGTGAACACCGTTTTCCTGTCTGTAAATGCGTATGAAGCAGAAAGAGCTCTATGTGGAAGATTAAAATTCCTCCCCTGTAGCTGCTCAGGTTATGATCCACTGATGCACACTTAAGCGTACGTTTTTGGCTGGTCTTTCTTGAGACGGTGAATTTTGCCCTTGAGTGTCAAGGCACTTTGTAACCACAAATAAATCAAGATTTGGAAAAAAAAATCCTTTCCCCATCTTGGTAAAGTAACAGCTATGGAGGCCATTTCCCCCAACACAAAAATGCAACCACTGCAGGGAGCGTTGAGAACAACTCAAATCCCTAAATGAAGTCGAGGGTTGTGCGGATACAGGTCTCTAAGACTTGTCAGGTATGCTTATTCCCTACAATTTATCTGTCTTTGGGAATAAAATGTGCAGCTGCAGATTTGGAAAGAACAGTTTTAGACTGCACCTTATTTTGCATCACCAGCAAAGTATGGCCACGGGGGAATGTCAGCTTTTCTTCCACTGTAGCCATGGTTAATTATCTTATGCCTCTTTTGTTTCCAGATCAGGTTTGTAGGGAGGAAGTTAATTTAACTGAAAGCTGATGGCAGCGGTTTGGTTACTTAAATTCAATGCAAACTCCTACCTACGGAGCAAGAGAAGAATATGGCCCCTGAAGTATGGTGCCTGATGGCCAAATGTCAGGAATAATTAGATCACATTAAGGATTAATTGTGAGATAAATTGCACTTTCTACGCTAGCTTTTTAAAAAGTGTGCCTACTCAGAGAAGCATTCTGTGCTCTTATTACTTGAAAATGAAACTTATTTTTAGACAAATACAAATGATTCATAGTTGAACTGAAATGCTGTTGTCTTTGTATGTGTGTGTGTGTGTGTGTGCATGTGTGTGTGTGTGTGTGTGTGTGTGTGCATGTGTTTAGCCCAAGGCAATTTTATTTTCCATGACTCAGCTACAAATTCCCAATAGTACCAAGATTTATGCTGGAGTATTGGTTCAACCTATGGCACCTTAATAGTACTTTAGGGAAGGTGGGTTCTGCATGACTGTTGGCATCCCTAGAGGGAACCTTTCGTGCTTTCCTTGCTTTTCCC
Source organism: Lerista edwardsae (assembly GCA_029204185.1). Taxonomy (NCBI): domain Eukaryota; kingdom Metazoa; phylum Chordata; class Lepidosauria; order Squamata; family Scincidae; genus Lerista; species Lerista edwardsae. Next base: position 4,468,147 of record JAJKFI010000014.1, read on the forward strand.
CAGAGTGTAAGTGAATATTCAAGTAGATGAGTTCTTTGGGCTTTCATCCATTTGACTTCTTCTTTCCTTCTGTGCTTCCATTAAGTTTTATGTCTTTTAGCTTGTTTTCCCTGGTGCAATGATGTAATATTCTCATTTACAAATGCCTGCAGAAGACAATGGATTGGGGTGGGAAAGAGACAAAACTAACACATATCTCAACTCCTTTCTGTGTTTTTGCGTATCTAAAAGGAGGGCAACAGCAGACCTAACTAGCTAGTACTGCATCAGCAAGTGCAATGCTGTACGGCAGAAATTTCCACCATCAGCACCCCTGCATATCCTCCAGTATGGAAAATACCGCCATGCCACAACTGGATATGGGGTTGTTGTGTACCTGGTCCCACTCCTGCATGAAGCACTTTGGGATGCCAGGCACCCTGTAGGTGCCGTTTGGGTCATCTAGCATTTCTCCTGGCATGCCTTGTCACCCAGCATTCTGGGTGGCAACATGGTCCCTACCCACCCACCTTATAAGGCAGTCTAAGAGGTGACTTTGAGGCTGAATGGGCCGAACGGGGGATCACCTGATTGGCTATGGTGGCCATGGGAGGCTTTTTCCAATTCCATCCTGTTTTTGAGGCTGGGGGTTGTCTGGATGGGAGGTATAATGCAGTGATGTCATGCAGGGGGTACGTGGGGGTACGCGAGTACCGGTTTCTAGGATTACAACTGGCCCCGCCCATTCGCCTGCCCACTCATCGATTCCGCCCTCTGCAACGTTTGAATTTCCTGCATGTTTGAGTTGCCTGCATGTTCTCAGAGCCAGCCAGCCAGGCAGGCAGCGAGCGGAGCCTTTCCTTTCCTTGCCACTGAAAAATGAGTTGCTCTGGGGTTTTAACATGATGCCAGGCCTCCTTCACATGTTCTGGGGGTGCTGTGGAATACTGTTGCAACTGTTGGGTCAGTTTAAAATCATCTGAGGCCTCAAAAAGGGCTTTTTTCATGTCACTTCCTGCCACGACCTCACCTCTGGCTTATGACGTCACTTCCGGTGGGCGGGTCCCAACACGTGCCAATCAAAAGTGAGTACCTGTTCTTAATTCATTTGGATGACACCACTGGTATAATGTAAGGCAGGGTTTAGGATTAGGGATCTGGTATACACGCTGAGGCAAACAAGAGGCAGAATCAGAACTGGTAGTGCTGGCCATCCATGAGGCCAACTGAAGCAGTCCGCTCAGATTGGTGGAGTGGTGCTAATCTCTGTCTGCCTACTTGCCTCTACTGCTCCTCCTCCTTTTTCCACTCCCTGGATTGGAAAAGCAAGAGGGGGCAGAGAGGAAGAGACATGTGAAGGGGAGGAATATGGTGAGCTAGAACTTTGGAGAGTGGCAGAGGCTGAGCATCATCGGGTACGGGGGCAGCATTTGGCAGGCTATTTTAGGAGTCAGGAGGTCTTGGGCTGGCCCTGGGAACTGAGCAGAAGAGTCTGTCTGGCTCCGTGATGCAGGCTGGCGACCTGTTAGGCTTGAAGTACTCAAAGGCTGCCTCCTCCAGGTTAGGTCCCTGCACTAATTGAAGGCGAAGTCTCCAGTACATAGGATCATTATTATACACAATAAACATGGCCTGTTTTATCCAGTAACTATAAAGCTGTCACATATGTGTGTGTGTGTGTGTGTGTGTGTGTGTGTGTGAGAGAGAGAGAGAGAGAGAGAGAGAGATCGAGAGAGAGATCACTGAAAAAACCCCAGTAGGGTGGAGGTGCCGTCCTCAGGGCCCAGCCCTACAACAGGTGCCACCATTCCTTTTAACAACCAGTCCTTCAACTAAGGCTATGCTGAAGCCCTTGTAAACACTGAGGCCCCAAGTTCCAGGGACTCAAACCTCAGGGCTCTGGTTCACTTCAGTAGTATGACTTACTGACCCTCCTGTGCAGCATGTGGGCTGGTGCAGCACGCCCTGCTTCAGGGCTTGCCACAGCAAACGTCCTGTAAAGTACTTTGAGATGGAATAGCAGTTGGGCGGGTGAGCATGAAGGGTAATGCTGGGCCTCCCTCCTGCCCCTGGGTCCGATTGGCTTGAAATCTGCCCCTTGGAAGCAGTTAGCGGTGATGCCTCTACTGAGTGCTTTGCCATTGTCACTCATCCTGATAAGGCTGGGGGGGCCTGTAAGGGTGTGGAGGGGCCACAACAATGTTTTGCATTAGGCCCCACAACTCCTAAGGCCACCCCTGGGGTTATGTATGTCATCACGGTGTGTAAGCTCCAACAATTTTTTTTATCAATATAGATGTATACATAAATATCTAGAAATGGGCAAACTGGTTCAAATCCACCCCGAAATGATTCATATATAGTTCAATCTTTAAAAAACCACAATAATTAGTAGAGTGTGTGTGTGTGTGTGTGTGTGTGTGTGTGTGTGTGTGTGTGTGTGTGTGT
>JAJKFI010000014.1:4474195-4526351 GCA_029204185.1 Lerista edwardsae
TGCTGCCACCAGAGATGCAGCTGATTTCAGCACACTCCTCCTCCCACGAGGCAGCTGAAACTCAGCTTTTAATCAGCCGCAGTTTCCAAGGTCTGCTGCTCACAGAGACTTCCGGCAGTCCTGAGCTCACGACCTTGAGATCTTCAGGTGTTATCTTCAGGCAAACGGAGGCATTAACCCTCTCGGCTAAATCTTCTGCTAAATCCAAATAATGGCCTTTGGATCGGGCCCTCAGTTAGTTTTAGTATACCACACACCTACATTCTATTTATAATTGTAGACACTTTCCCTCACTCAGCAACTGCACTGCTCATATATTTATTACACAAAGCATGATTTTTCTATTATTAGACATACTCCAGAGCTGAAGTACCTATTTTACATTTTCACTTTTTAGATATATTACGTTAATGAGCTGGTTAGAATTCCTCCATTAGATTCCCCCTTTCTCGTTTTATATGGAAATTATACTATAAAAATTCCAAGAATACTAATTTTATGTGCATGACAATGATGAGATGTACAGCAAACAACAAGAAGGTCTATGGTGGCAATGAATATGAAATGGATTAGTATGTAGACAGTTTGTTTTACATTGGGTATAAAACCATCAAGCTTGCAATTAAATAGGATCAATTACAATACAGTATTTGTAAGGAGGCAATGTTTCAGCTGCCTGAAATGTTTCATCTTGTTTTGGAAATTTATTATATATTTTGACAACTTTCTTGCATGTTTTAAGGTTGCCGCTTTTCCCGCACACGGGAGGTAAGAAGAGCTGTCACACACCCCAAGCAGAGATGGTGGAAAACGTCCACTACCTTGTGGGGGTAATGTATCCCCCCTGGCCCTGGCTTATATTATCTATGCCACTGTCCCTGCCTCCGGAATGCTCTCCTAGCCTCTGTGCCACCCAGTGCTTCACTTATCGCAGCCAGGTGCTTACCACTGGCTGACAGATGCAGGCCTTCCTGTTGCCTTTCCCCTACACTAGTTGCAAATGTGCTTTATGACACGTTTGCAACACTCAAGAATGGATCAGCAACCACTGTGCTGGCGGACACGGTGATTAGGATTGCGCGGTCGATTAATTACTGATATAATTTTCCCCTTGGTAGCAGAAGCCCAATTACCTAGTAGCTGAAGCAATTCAGGGCCCAACCCTATCCAACTTTCTGGCGCTGATGCAACTGCAATGCAGCCACGAGGTAGGTGAACAAATGTCCTCTTACCTTGAGGAGGCCTCCATGACTTCCTCACTACCATAGAATGAAGCCCACCACATCCCATTTGGACAGCTACACCAGGGCTGGAAAACTGGATAGGATTTGGCCCTCTGTCTGCAGTCTTTTGTAGAAGAGTGTACAGTACATTTATCTGAAACACTGAGACAAATATGCATATACCATACAGTATTGGAGCCAGAGTATGAGACGAATGCTTAGAGGAAGAGGGCAAAAAGAAAAACCAAATAAAATACAGTAAAAGAATAATGAAAACTCAAAGGCCAACATATCAACTAGCATTTATGTGGGTGCAATGAGAGTTTGAGCAGTGGCATCTGAAAACAAGTGCAAATTAATGTGCATGAAGGAAAAAGAGAGGAATTATTCAGCCCTGGCAGAAATTGAAATAATAGATTCAACTTAAAACTATTTTTGGCTGCTATTTTTTTTATATTTTTGGCTGCTTTCCTTTATTTTATTAGCAGTTAGATAAACTGGGGGCTGTAGCCAATTTGCAAAGCAATAACTGAAGTTACTTCAGAGCCGGATATGTACCCACAGGAAAGAAAGATCTCCATCATAGTTAAAATAATCTTCGAGCTAGCAAGAGTGCAGAAACATGTTGTGAGTGCTGGAAGTTTTAACTTATTCTGAAGCACTCCACAGTTCACCTTGGATAGGTGTTAGATAAAGCACTGAAAGCAATGCACCTTTCACTACCCTGAGGAAGGTGTTAATTATACAATATCACATGAAAGAGTATCATCAATTATGATTAATTCAGATGGAAGTTCCTCTAGTGAGTGCTAGAAGAATGGGAGTACAAAAGAAGTCATGAGATGGGGAGAGAAATAGGCAACGCAATTGGAATACATTCATCCGGAGATCCTCCTAAGAGATGAAATAGAGAAATCAAAAAGAGAGGCATATGGAAAAGACTGCTTCACACTTTTGTGGGAATTGAAGACATTTCCTCATTCTTCAGTCCTTTTACACATATAATAACAGCTTGATCCTATCTCCTGCCAGTCCATAGTATGTAGCACCTTCAAAGGAGTGCACACCACCGTGACCTGTTCCACTGCCACCTTACCTGCTCCAGTGTGGCCTGGGTGGGTCTTTGGCAGGCATGCGGAGCCTCTTGACATTTGTGTCAGTGGCTTTGGAGTGCCCAATAGATATGTACCTTTTGTGTTATCATAACTGGACTTACAGCAGTGCATTGCTGCGGGCACCCAAGGCCTTGGGGTTTACCTGGGTGGTCACGCTGGCCTTGGATGGGGTCTGGGGGATCCGTAGCCCCCTCGGCGGGCCTCCCTGATGCTCCATATCACTTCGTTTTGCAGTCGGAGCACACTTCTGGTTTTCATGAAAAAATGGAAGTGCACTCTGATTGCAAAAGGAAACCATTTGGAGCACCAGGGAGGCACATAGGGGGTGTGGGTCCCCCCTTCAAGGTCAACACGACCCCCTAGGTATGCCCCAAAGCCCCTGGGTGCCCATGGTGCCACAATTGCTGCGGTGGCATCGCAACACCCATTACTGGCATCGCAACACCCTTAAGGGGAAATGATCCAGTTCTGGCGCTCAGTGGTGGGTCGCAACTCACCACTTTGAGAGCCACTGCACTGTGATCCAAAGTGTTCCACACACTTTTCATCTGATGCCGCAAATCAGTGTTCTTTCTCACATCCCTGATTTTGGGGGGCTGGGGATAAGAAAACGTGGTATGTTGATGCATCCTTCCCACAGAATCAGTGACCAAGCTCTGAAAAATCCCAGGCATACCTGGCTCCAACCTGACTTGGCAGCACTAACAGTTCTTGGGCCTGGAGTAGCAAATGCTCTTGATCATATCTTGCAAGGCAGATTGGGAATGATTATGCGAAAAATCAACGATTGTTGGCCCACATTATGGCTTGGAGTCAGATCAGTTATGCTTGGGGGTTTGCTGGTACTTGGCTCCCTGTGCTGGTGGTATTTAGTATTTTCTATCTCACTAAAAATTGCAGTCACCGTAAGACTTTCATTGATTCAAGTAACATGCAAACAGTGTGTCTGAGATTTTTGCAAGTGAGGTTCATGTGGCAGATGCAAAATAAAATTGATTGGTTGATACTAATATATTCAGGGCACATGGTGTCTGGCCACAGTTTCCCCTGAGCAATCAGAGGCAAATGAGATTAATCAAGTGAAGCAGATACTATCATCATGGGCCGAATATGAACCCTTAAGAACTGTGAAAAAATTTTGTGAGTTATTTTCCCAGTCTGAAACAAAAGCCCAATGTGTTTTGGATTTTTTTTTTACTGAAATGCAAATATCTGTTTGCAGGTGGGTAAGAGCCAGGGCGTATCTGAAAAGTTTCAACTGTACAGTAATGATAATCCAGTTATCTATCCAGTTCTGAATTGTTACACTCATATGCCGTGATTTCCACATAATAAAACAGTTGAACTACATGATTATTTGTTAGACAGTACTTAAGGCGGTGTTGACAGTACTTAATGATAGGTAGAGAATCTTCCATATTAATGAAATGGTTACATGATGTATAAGACAGAAAAGAAGCAAATTTAAAGCTGCCAACTCTCCGCTCTTTAGTGCACCCAAAGGCATCTTGCAAATAGGTGACAGAATCATAATTGTCTGACTGTTGCATTAGTACTTCTGTTGTTGGTCAGTAAAACAGGATACACAGAGAGCATGAGAAGATATAGCCCAATGCAGCCAGCTACCCCAAACAAAAACAGATACATTTTCAAATTTTTAACCCTTTCTCCTCACCTTCCACCACCACCCTCCAGGCCCACCTGCATCACATTCTGGCTGGAAGGGAACCTATCATTGCTTGTGATGACCATGTGGTGCCTTCCGTATTGCCACACAAGGTCTATTGCGTGACGTGGAAGTGGGCGACCAAGCAGTGAAGCATGCTCAGATTCACTGACTTGAGTTCCTGAGATTGCAGACTCATTTCCAATTCAGTGGTCCAATCTCGAATCAATGCCTGGGTCACACAATTGAACACGAGTCAGCAAAAATAACACATTTTTGCAACTCAGACTCGAGTCATCTGACTCGAGTTTCCATGTCTGAGACATAGTGATAATTGTTATTATAGCTATCCTTAAGTTACATATAATAGGCATGTTATCAAGACTCTTGTGTCTTCTTCATTCTTGCTTAGTTTAAGAGAGAAGTTTACGTCTCTGAGACATATGGTTATTATTGCTATCCTTAGGTTACATATAATAGGCATGTCATCAAGACTCTTGAGTTTTCTTCATTCTTGTTTTGTTCAAGAGAGAGAGTGACAGCCGCCAGAGCTCCTTTTCTCGTTCCCTGCCATCTGTCCTTTATTATGAGATTTCACTGCACTTTTATCTTCTGTTAGGCCAATTACTGTAACTCAGGGTGGTATACATAGGTGTAGTTACCTTAACTCAACTTAACCCTGTGAAGTAAGTTAGGCTGATTTACTGATTGAGCTTCATGGTGATATCTGAACTTAAAACATGATCTGGCCAAATTCTATCATCTGTGTCAGTGGTATTCAAACTTTTTAGACTGGAACCCACTTTTTAGAATGGCACTTGTGTCAGGACCCACAAGAAGTGATGTCATTAACCTGGAATTACATCATCAAGCAGGAGGTTCTGACATTGTAACAATAAAATGACATTGCTGGCACACAAATTGGCATTCTTGGACTGCAGGAATTGAACAACCATGAAATATCCCTGACAGAAAGCATGATTAGGACAATATACCTTATTATGTAAAAACAGTGAACTAAAAACAAAATTAAGAAGAAAAAAAACCCTGACTTGAAATTTCAATTTTTTTTCAAATTTCAAATTATTTCAAATTTTTTTAAAATTGTTTTTAAATTGTTTTTTAAATTGTGTTTTTATTTTGTTTGCTATTGTTGTTTAATACTGTTTTAACTGTTTTTAATGTTAATTGTTATGCTGTATTTTTAATATATATTTTGTAATGCCGCCTTGGGTGCCTTCGGGCACAAAAGGCGGGGTAAAAATCTATTAATAATAATAATAATAATAATAATAATAATAATAATAACAACAACAACAACAACAACAACAACAACAACAACAACATTCACAAAAGGAATATAACAAGAGTAAGGCCTGCAGTTTCCAAAATGGCTGCTCCCAGCTTTCTGCGATCCACCTGACATCAGGTTGTGACCCACCAAGTGGGTCCTGACCCACAGTTTGAATAACACTGATCTATGTGACTACTGGCTCCCTGGATGGCAGCTTTAGAAAATGGTGAATCTACCTGGCTGGGAAAGTTGTGCGCTGATGATTAAGGTTTGGAAGAGACAAGTTGTAATCTAAGGTACCCGTAGGGCTGACACAAGCCGTTTGCCGTAAAGCACTTCCGCACCATCGCTACTGCTGCTGTGCCAATGCAGGCAGCTGTGTTGGCACAGCAGCACCGACAGAAGCTGCCGGCACGCCTCTCCTGTGCCAGCAGAGTTCAGCTTCCGCAGAGGCAGTTCTGGGTGGAGGGCGGGAGGGAAGGAGGACCGGGAGGTGGGCCGGCCTGGGGACGGGGGTAGAGGTATTCTTTCTTGGGATGATGCTTTTGCTTTGGAAAGGGAAAAGTCAGACCAAAATAGGCAACAGAACTGGTAGGCAACAGGGGTATGGTGTCTCAGACAGACTCTATCTTGCGCTCTCCCTAGTGACACTGGGCTCAAGAACAATGATGCCAACATTGACCTAGATTCATCCTGGATAATACCAGGTTGCTATTTTTGTTCAATTTCCAACTTCTGGTCTTTCTTGAAAAGCACTAAAATATTTTCATTTGGAAGGGCATGGGGATATTTTCCATGAGATTTTTAAAGGTAAAATCAAGCGTGGGAGAAGATCCACTGCATGTGATATGTACAGTACTGTGTGATAGTGATGCTGATGCATACAGCAGCGTATACAGTATATCAGTGTGAGTACATTCAGTTACCACTGGGCAACCTAATCCTAAACTATGCTGGTGCAGTGGGGCTATATGGCCTTGACTGTATCCAGTGCAGCTTAGAAGCAGGCTGGAAGTCTCCTCAGGGTATGGGAATATTTTTCCCTCATTTTGTCCTCACGATAACCTGTGAGGATGAGAGATAGTGACTGGCCCAATGTATGGCACAATCTTGAGTAGTGTATCCTCCAGAGCAATATGGACTGGTGCCAGCTATGTAACTCCCGCAGGTCCAAGTTGTCCCACTGGGGCTTTTCTGTGGGGCAAGGGGTTAGGTTTCCCTTTACCCCATGGAGACCTCCAGCAGATGGAATTTCTGCACAGGATGGAATTTAGCCCGCACTGGCACCATGACATTGCTGCATGTAATGGGGATTTGCGCTGGATTGGGCTGTTGTCAGTATATGTTCTATTCAATGACTGGCAATAATTTTAGTATACTCTCTCTGTGGTAATTTATGATAGTCGTAAACCACCTTGAGTGTTACCAATAAGGGAGGGTGTAATTTAGTTAAATGAATAATAATAAATTATTCATTTGCTCAAATGAAGACTCTGAAATAAGGCTCCACCTGATGTTCATTTTTATTGGTCATTGTACTGAGGAATTTATTAAAAGAGCAAAAGATGAAAGAAGCCAGAATGACTTGCACATAAATAGACCCATAAAGGCATGTTTTCACTATCCTCAAATGTGTTTATTGATTTCTGTAGTACTCTGCATTCACAATGACCAATTTACAAGGCTTTTGAGATTTATTTTAACAACTGCACAATAGAAAGTTCTGCATTAAGGAGGGAATATAAGAGAAATCCTCTTTTCACACACACACACACACACACACACACACACACACACACACACCGGGGCAAATATTTGATGAATTAAATTTTGATGCAAAGGCTTGAAGTATATGTTATATGCAGTGGTGTCATTCAAATGATTTAGGAACAGGAACTCACTTTTGATTGGCACTTGTCGGGAACCCGGAACCAGCCATGGAGCCTGTTAGGATCCGGAACGCCCGTTCTAGTCCGTTCCCCCTGAATGACATCACTGGTTATATGGTTACCAAACATAGTAACCAAACCATACCATTATGGTTTGCTTACCGTATAGTGCGTTATAATAGTGAAGTAGTTGAATGTATTGAATGTTTTTCTAAGGCACGTTTACATTTGTCTATACTTTCTTGTAGGCCATGAAGACAAAGGACTTTGTCTTCCTTATTGTAAAGAATAGCTTCAATGAGTTGATAGTATGTGTGTTTCTCAAAAAGCAGGATCTATAAAAACACACGGAATGAACAGAAGGCACAATTTTGCATTCAAATAGCATTGCCTGGCTGTCAAATGTTTCCTTGTACTTGAGAAGGAACGGCCTTGGATTAACTGATGAGATTAACTACTGTGGATTAACTACTGTGGGACAGTAGTTTGGTGCACTGCAAGGTACGTGAGTGCCACAAGGGCCCCACCATCAGAGAAGGCCCTCTGCCAGTCTGAGCCATGCTTCCACCAGTGCAGTACCCAGAAAGCCATGTGTAACTGGCAGTGTGGTGCAGGCTGGCTGCCAGCAGGTTTGTGCAAGCAGAGGGAAGGTTTGGGGCAGAGATCAGGTTGGACGGGGTGGGTTTCAGTGGATCCACTCGTTACCATATCCTGAACTCGTGTCAAGGCCTGACTACGCCTTGAGAATGCGCCTCATACCTATGCCAACAAAAGAGCTGGAGGCCTCTTGGGATCCCTTCCACAACCTACACACAGTGTGTTTCCCATCTTACTTCTCTTCCCAGGGATGGCAGGTTGAGGATGGAGCAGCCAGAGAACCTTGTATCCCTTCCATTGGCCCAGGATGGGATTAAGCCATAAGTAGGTGGTTTGCCATGGGTTTGAATGTTGGTTTGAAGTAGTAGCGACGTGGTGGTGCTGCGGGTTAAACCGCTGCTGCTGGGCTTTCTGACCAGAAGGTTGGGAGTTTGAGACTGCGTGACGGAGTGAGCTCCCGTCGCTTGTCCCAGCTCCTGCCAACCTAGCAGTTCGAAAGCACGTAAAAATGCAAGTAGATAAATAGGGACCACTTCGGTGGGAAGGTAACGGCGTTCCGTGAGCTACGGCGTATAGTCATGCCGGCCACATGACCACAGAAGCTTGTCCTTGGACAAATGCCGGCTCTACAGGCTTAGAAATGGAGATGAGCACCACCCCCTACAGTCGGTCACAACTAGACCATTCAGTTGTGGAGAAACCTTTATCTTTTTAGATGGTTTGAACCTTTCTCCAGTCAAATTGAAGGCTAGTGAACCCATTAAGGCCTCTGGTTGCGGAAATTCTACGAGAATATCTGTTAAAAGATACTAAGACTCATTTTATTGATCTGGTTTTTTGGGGGTGGGGTGGGGACCATGGACAGTAGAAGGATAAAGCTTGTTCCCTGATTTTTTTTCCAGATATTTAGAGTCATTGTTGCAAAATTGACAGTTTCAAATTTCTTCCATTTTGCCCATACCTACTTTACAATACATTTGTGACTCCCTAGGCCGGCACAGTGGCCACTGCACCAGTGGAAGGTAGGTATTGGATTGCACTGTCAGTTGTAAAACCTCTGTTTACAAACTCTATTGTCTGTATAGAAAATAAGGACTCATTACAGTACAGTACAGTACAGTACAGTACAGTCAGTCCTCATTATCTGCTAGGGTTAGGTTCCTGGAAATCATTGCAGATAGCAGATCATGAACCATTGATCCTATGGGATCAGTGGGGTTAGGTGCAAGGGCTATCTTATCTGCGATCAGAAGAATTTAGCTGAGACCCCCAGGAAGCCAGCAGAGTGCACTAGGAAGTGCCAAAAGATCTCTGAATATTGCAGACATCTTCCAGAGGCTGCAGCTGATCATCAGAATGGCACCAGCGGCCAGCATGGACCCCTTAAACATGATCTGTGGATGCTTCTGCCAGCCATTTTAAAGGGGTCAGTGCTTTTTGCAGGTGCCATTCTGAAGGAACCTGCAGCCTTTGGAAGGACTCTGCATAATGGATAAGAAGGACAGAGGCACCAAGTAGCAATTCTGCCCCTTGCAGATTGTGAGGTCTCATATAAAGAGCATTGACTTATTTTGGTTTTGATGGTTCAGATGGTTTTGAATAATGGTGAATACATTTTTTTTAAGCACTGTAATTTCAAAAAGCTCTATCTAGAATATTTGAGTAGGGTTATGAAAGTCCTTGTTTACACATGAATATATGCAAATTTTTCACTATAATAAATCCTGATACATTTTATAGATATGCTGTAATGTTTTAATTACTTCAAAGTGCACAAGCAAATACATTTAAGAAAGAATACATCAGATAAATAGAAGACTCTGGAATTCACATTCTGTACTAAATTGTGCCAAGATAAATCCTTTTAACTAGTCTTTTGTTTATTACATAGAGGAGGAATTGTGATTCTATGGAGTAATTCTGATAAAAATTCATTTAAAAAATATTCTCCAATCTCTCAGGGAATTTAATCCTAAAATGTTTTTTTATACTGTAGCCAACTTAAAAGTGCTTTTTAAAAAATCTAGTCTGTTTTTCAGTCTTTACACAAAGCATTCTATTAGCACATCAATCATTTGCAACCTAAATTCCCTGAAGGCACCTTACACCTTCATGTGTGTTCTTTATTCATAGCACACAAATCCCAATTCAAAGTGCTGAAAGAAAACAGAGACTAAAAAAAAAAACCCAAAAAATAAAAATAAAAGAACTCTTGAGGCAACACTGTTGTGTTGGCGAAGAATGGCAAATATCTTCTTCTGCCTTCAGTGTGGCAGCTGTGAAGACAGCCAATTCCATGCTCGGGATCATAAGTGATTGAGGAAAAAATGGCTAAAATTATTATGCCATTATACAAATCAGCATCAAATTATAGACTTAAACTTAGACTTATTGTACCTTTATTGGCATAGCAAAACACAGTACAACATAGTCGCCTATCATATAAAGACACTGAACACCAACCAGAAAATTTGAGAATTCGCTAGTAATGCACTCACAATGTTATTATTCTGAGTAAAACTATAGAGGGAAAGCAACATTGCCCAATCAGTACATAAACTAAAACTATGATGACCTTGAAGACAGTAAAAATCAATCAATCAATAAAACTAGTTAAGATTGTCCCATACATATTCTCTGGCCGCATTACATTTTACAATACCGCAAAGAAAAGAAGCTAGGTGCTTTAGCATATTCGGATCAGTCAACATGAGAAGGAATTTAAGATTAACTTCATCCATATGATCTAATTTCCACTGAGACATATTGGAATGAAAAATCTTGCGGGCCGCTGCATGAAAGGGGCAATGGAAAAGTATATGAGGTAGCGACTCTACTACCCTCATCTGACATGGGCATAAAAGGGATGCTGTTATATCTGCCCATCACTACCGCCGATGGAATTACATTACATCGTGCTAATGATAATGCCCTTCTTTCGTCTGGGTTAGTCAGTAAAATAATATAGTCAGGTATTTTTCCTACCACAACTGGAAGATTCCAGTATAAGGGCGAAGAGGTACTATTAGCCGCGCTCAACAAAGTTTGAGCATGTACATCAAGTACTCTCTGTTTGACCATACTAACCATTATACAAATCAATGGGAAGGCCACATCCGGAGTGGATATTGCATATAGTTCTATATTGCATATAGTTCTAGCCATCCCATCTCAAAAGGATATTGTGGAACTGGAAAAAATGCAAAAGAGAAAGACCAAGATGATCAGAGGTCCCCCTTATGAGGAAAGGCTACAGTGTTTGGGGCTCTTCAGTCTAGAAAAAAGACACCGGAGAGGGAGCATGATTGAGACATACAAAATTATGCATGGGCTGGTTAGCATGGATAGAGGGATGTTCCCTCTTACACATCACCAAAACCAGGTGACATCCACTAAAATGGAATGTTGGGAGAATTTCTTTACCCAGCGTGTAACTAGTCTGTGGAACTCCTTGCCACAGGAAGGAGTGGCAAGGGGTGATGGTACCTGGCCTAGATGCCCTTAGAAAGGGATTGGACAGATCTCTTTTCAAAGACAAATTACTAGTTTCAAGCCAAAATGGGTATACAAATCCTTCTGTTTTTAGAAGTAGGCTGTTTCTGAATACCAGATGCAAGGAAGTTGCAACAGAATACTTCTTGATGTCTTGTTGTTTTATGTGTGAGGCATTTGGTGGGCCACTATGAGATACAGGAAGCCTGGACTAGATGGGCCTTTTTCCCTAATCCAGCACTTCTCTTCTTAGGTTCTTATGTTTAATGCATTGTCACTAATTTAAGGAAGCTTGGTTGGAACATAAAAACCAAGTGCATAAAATGTGATTTAGCATCAACACAGAGCACCATTTGTCCATGATTGAGGGTGCAATCCTACCCACCTTTCCTGCACTGGGTAAGAGTAATGCAGCTCCAAGGTAAAGGAGCAACACCCCCTTATGTAGAGAAGGCCTCTGTGATTATTACTCCACTGCAAAATGTAGCACATGCCCCATTGGTGCAGCTATGCCAGTGCTGGAAAGCTCAGCACTGGAAAGCTCAGTGCGCCCTCAGTCTCCACCTTCTCTAAAGGTGAAGAAATTCAGCAGGTTCATTCTTAGTATTTTGGAGGCATGGATGCTTAACCACCTGGCCATTTCCAATTCCAGTTTTGGTTGATGGTCTTCTCTTCAGTCAAAATCGATCTAGCTTGCTGTGTGTGTCCTGACACCTAACTTGGGTTGCTGCTCCAGACAACAAGAACAACATTTCAGCAAATAGCAGTAAATCCATTTTTACCACCTTATGCTGTACCTTCAACCTCGCCAACCCTAAAAATGCCATCTCCTGAAGTAATAGAAAGTGCCAAAACACAGGCATACAGCCTTGGCATTTGTTACTCTGGTGAAGAGCTGTAGCATGCTGGCAACTACACCTCCCATTTTGCGGCAAGTCCTGCTGTGACATATGCAGCATGTGTGGGAAGGGATTGTCAGCAAAAACTGTCACATTACATCAAAACCATGTTGCACACGATGCTTCAGTTGCTTCACAGACAATGTAAAAGCAGCCCACCCTTGCTAGAGGACTCAGAGTGAGGTACCAGAACAGCTGTCTCTTTCTTAGCAAGGGGTCAATTTTGAATCACAGCATCCAAACCGTAAGTGACATTTTCAAGAATGGGGAATCAACCCAGTTCTTGGCTGCTGACTTAACAAGTCAGAAGGAGGAGGAGGAGGAGGAGGAGGAGGAGGAGGAGGTCAAGGTGATTGACACCAGATGCAAAGTCAGCTAATAAGGTTCATCTACCTGCATTTAAAATTACACCCACATTTACAGTGAAGCATGCAAAGGTTCAGCTCATTACATAGCAAAACAAGGTAGGAGGTAGGATAATGGCATTCAGATGTAATCACATGGAACCTCAGGGATTTATGGTTTATTTATGGTTCCACAAATGAATCTAGGCTCTCAAGTTATTAGGCAGATGTTAAGCCATCATAAAATTGCCTCTGTAAATTTGAATGGTTTAGATAAGCATTTTTCAAATTGTTGTTGAGATGCATTTGATGGGTCGTAACCTGATGTTTGGTGGGTCATAGGAAGCTGAGAGCAGCCATTTTGGAACTTACTCTTGCTGTATTCCTTTTGTCAGTGTAAACAGTTTAAATTTTGGAGTGTCTTTTAAAAAAATTTCTTATTTTCAGTGCAGTTCTAATCCTACTTTCCATTAGGGACGTGCAGTTGCTGCAGTCCAAAAATACCAGTTTGTATTCCAGGAGTGTCATTTTCTTATGTCGCAGTGATGGCACTTCCTGCTTGATGATGCCACTTCTGGCTATGACATTACTTCTAGTGGGTCCTGACTTGAGTTCCATTTTAAAAAGTGGGTCCTAATCTAAAACGTTTCAGAAGCAATGGATTAGATATTTTCACATTTTGAAGAATTCTCCATTTTCTTTCTTTTTAAGGATAAGAGGCTTCTCCTCATTACGCTTGTTTACTGTTTGCTCTGCTCTGTGTTCCTCCTCTTGTATTCTGCTGTAACTAAAGAATTTCAAATATTATTTGTGGAACTGTGGTACAATTTGCTATGGCTTTCAGTTCCTTCAGTTCCTTTCTGTAATCAAGGTGTACATTGATAAAACAGTTAAGTGCCAAAAATGCGGTATCATTCTGATTGTGCTTTCAGTTATATGGCTGCTTCAAGATACTTTTTTGTGAAGTATTTTCCTGATACATAGGTACACTGTATGAAGGTTCCTTATATTGAGATGCCCCATTGGTCCATTTAGGTCAGTGTTGTGTTCTCTGACTGGCATCAGACAAAGACAAAAGTCTTTCTGAACCCTATTATCTTTTAACTGGATGTGTTGGGAATGGGACAGAATTAAATTGGTAAAACTGATCTACAATGTTCTGTACAAAAAAAAAGAACAAAGGACAATTCATAATATATCCATTCCAGTTTGGGAACAACCTGGTAGTTAAGAATGACAAAATTTGAGAAGGAATTCAGCTGAAGATACTTATAAAAAACAAAACAAAACCTCTAACTTCCTTATTTTGTATGATCACTCAGGCAAGTGATTTCTGTGGGAACAAGTTAGAATTCCGAAATGGCTGACAGCCCAGTCCTGAGCTGCCTGGGCGGCTACTGCTGCATCCCATATCAGGGATGCTCTGCGGGAGAAGCGAACGCTCGTCCCCTTCCTCTGCAGTAAGGGCACAGGGTGGGCAATTGGTCTCCTCACCTCTGTGCTGGCGCTTTTGCTCCTCACTTTTGTGCCGACGTCTGTGTTGGGCCACGTTGATGCTGGTCCCACTCCAGCGCAGGCAGAATGCTTGTACCCCCCATGCTGGAGGGCTCAGGATTGAGCCCTCAATTTGTAGTTTGGTTTAGCCTTGGCATACCCTTTCCTCCTTGTTTATTTATTTATACTTTATGTGCAATATTTTAACCCCAACTTTCAAGTTTATAATATATTTTCAATATGGCAAACAGTATTATAAGCCTACAAAAAATAGCCTTGCAAACACAACAATTAAGTGGCACGGCTTCTCCTGGCCACCGCTGGGGCAAAATTGCCCCACGTGCCCCTGGGCTCGCCGAATGTGGCTTTTCCGAAATTCTCCCAGCTGTGGCTTTTCCGAAATTGGCTGAACCATGGCGGAGAGAAGCCATACCCCTCAACACCATGATGTCACAGCGTTGTGACATCATGACATTGCGTGCCATGGGCACAGTTTCGCCCTGATATACTGTATCCGCCCTGATATACTGTATCTCTGTGTGAGATACAGGAAGCTGGACTAGATGATCCTTTGTCCTGATCCAGCAGGGCTTTTATGTTCTTAAGCTGTCAACCTGTGTACCTGATTTAAGATAGACATTAAGCTTAATGCTGGCACCAGGTTGCTGAATGTCTGAAGCCCCCAGGTTACTCCCAACCATTCCTGGTACTGAGAGTTCAGGGGTCAGCCTGGCAAGGTGGGTCCTCTGATGGGTATGCGTCTTCATCCAATGCCAAAGCAGATTTATCTCTGATGTGATCCATCCAATGATCTTACTCATTCAAAACAAATACCTCCAACTATGATCTGTCTGGATACATGTTGAAGACTTAACCTGCTTACCAAATTTTGTTGAGGATGTCATCTATACTGGAGCATTCAGAAAACTGTTCACAGTAGAGATTTTTTGAAAAGACCAGATGAAGTACTGCCCCAAATATCTGAAACCATCAAATAATGTCTGTATATCAGAGCACAATTCTACCATAGCGCCGATGCGGATGCGCTTTACGGCACGTTAGCGACAGCGTTCGGCCAGTGCAAGAGCACAGCGCCGGTGCTAAGGGGGGAATAGGATTGCGCTGCCCTACTATTTTTCCTAAGAATTAAGTTCTAGAAGTGAAAACTTTAGGGCAGATATTTGATTTGCATTCCTTTGCCTCACTATTTCGTCATTGTAAATGGCTTTTTTTCCAAATTGATAATTATATTATAATGCCTTTTAGCTCTATAAGGGTTAATGGAGCAAAAAGCTGTGTTTTATGGAAATCTTTTTTTTTAACAGCAGAATTGCTTTTCAGAAAATTCTTTCAAGTAGAATAGTTCTCGTTGACTTATTTTTCAGTTCATTGAATTTCCTTTTCACAGGAAATTGCACTACATTCAGGCAAAATATATTCTTCAACATACCAAGATGGCATTTCTTTTAATTTTTTTTTATGTTGCAACAAAGGAAAGGGCTTTCCACCTTTCAGTTTCAGGGACAATTTGTATCAACACTGGCATTGCCAGAATCACTCCTTTCACTGCCACAAAAGAATGCAAGAAATAATCATTGGTTTAAGACTATTGCTAAAAAAAAATACATTTTGTGTAACAGTAGCATGACATTGGTGCTTTGTACAAATAACAAAGGATAGTGTTCCTTCTGTTGTGACTATTTTGTGTATAGGATTGTGGAAATGTAGGAAGAATGCAACAGTATAGGTTCTGTGCGTGCCTCTGTGCAAGGACAGAGAGCATTGGGGCTGGCCATGCAAGCAGTGAGGTTTGTTCCCAGCACCAGGCCGGCCATGAAGATACCAAGTGCTGGACAGCTACCAGTGATAACAAGGGAGCAGAGATAGGAGAAGCATAGGGAAGACAAAATAGGAGGAAGTGGTATAACTATGAAATAGGATCGTGAATATTGTGGAAGTAGTGCACTTACCTCAGTTATGACTCCCCTCAACCCCACTGGATGAAATTAAGACAAAAGTGAAGTTAGTCTCAGGTATTTGGGGACTCTCAGACAAGTTATTCTAACACCCAACCAAACCCGCCTCTGGCGGGTTTAAAGAGATTAAATTTTAAAATTTTAAAGAGATTAGTGCCCATAAAATGTAGCAAAAATGAAGATAGGCCATGAGAAGACTTCTGGCGGTATTCCAGACTCGGATCCAGTGGTCTCCATTTCGGCTCAGGATTGGGCTGCAGGTTTGGGCAAAATCCTTTAGCACCGTGGTTCCGAAATTGTGGGTCACAAAGCACCTACAGCAGCCATATTGAAAATATGGGCAGAAGGGATGCTGGAAAGGGGGAGGGCTGTGTTTTGCTTGTGTCGAGATTGTAAACAGGCTTTTTTTTCTTTCTGATTCACTTTGCTATTGGAAAATGGCTGAGAAATAACCCAACTTTTTGCTGCATTCTGGGTCCAATGGATGCATTCTAGGTCCAATGGATGATTGCAGTCC
Source organism: Lerista edwardsae (assembly GCA_029204185.1). Classification (NCBI taxonomy): domain Eukaryota; kingdom Metazoa; phylum Chordata; class Lepidosauria; order Squamata; family Scincidae; genus Lerista; species Lerista edwardsae. Next base: position 4,490,702 of record JAJKFI010000014.1, read on the forward strand.
ATGACTGCAATCCATTAGACTGGGCCCAATGGATGATTGTAGTCTTTTTGCTGCATTCTGGGTCCAATGGATGATTGCTACTGATATCAATTTACATTTTCATTAATGCCTATCCTATGTAATATCCTAGTCAGGATTTAGAGCCTAATTATAAATCCTGTTTAAAATCACAGCTCCAAATACTGTGCTTCTCAGGAATTTCCTGGGCATCACTCCTGGCCCAGAGGAATCTCTGAATTTGACGGTAACCTTGAATTCCACATTCTTTCTCTGGACACCCCTGTTTCCTCTCTTTTGGGCTCTTTGTGCAATAAGCTCTGTTAATGCCACTTTGCAATCTTTTTTGTGCCAGGTCTATTCAGACTTTTCCCCAGCACCAAACGGATGGTAAGAAGAAAAGAAGCTGCATAGCTCTTGGTACTGTGAACATCTTCCTATCCATTGCTGCAGCTGCTGAATTATAGGTTTGGTTGAATGATAAAGAGGCTGCAGTTTAAAATTGTTCTGCAAACAACAAATTCCCCAAGTGCCTTCAGTGAAGAGAATGCATGCTGTAGTATCCTATTATTTTAAGCATGTAAGAATTGTGTGGCTATATCAGAGAAAGGTCTATCTAGGCTAATATTCTGTTCCAAAAGCAGGCAGTTTGCTGTAGGTTCCTATGAGAGTGTAGGGCTCTGTGTTGATAGCTCTTTGCTTGCTGTTTGTCCCAGTATTTCCTAATCAGTGGTGTTTGTCCCCTGAAGATGGATGTTCCACTTAATAGCTACTGATATGCCAATCCCTCATGAGGTTTTGAAGTTTCATATGTATAATTGCTTGTCAGGGACTTTCTGGAAATTATTAAAATCGCAAGAGGATATGTATTTATATTGATGACTGGGGGGCTTGAAGGGTAACTTTACATCAGGTCCGGTGGAAGCTCTGAGGATCATTTCTGTGATGAGTAAATGCAGTACTTCCAGGACAAAGCAGAAATTCACTTTGCTGGGAATTGCTTATTAATTGTTGTTTTAAATATAGTCAGTCCTCTTTATATGTGAGTTCACAATTTACCTCATTATCTGCGCCTCTGTCCTCATTATCCACTGTGCAAGAGACCTTCTGAAGACTGCAGGAACCTTTATAACAGAGTGCGATAAAGAACATAAGAACATAAGAAGAGCCCTGCTGGATCAGGCCAAAGGCCCATCTAGTCCAGCTTCCTGTATCTCACAGCGGCCCACCAGGTGCCCCAGGGAGGCACGAGACAACAAGACGCTTGCATCTTGTTGCCACTCCCTTGCACCCGGTACTCTTAAGTAGCCTAATACTAATGTAAGGAGCTTGCACAATCCATCATTGCCTATAGCCCACGATGGACTTTTCTTCCAGAAATCCGTCCAATCCCCTCTTAAAGGAATCCAGACCAGATCCCATCACCACCTCTTGTGGCAAAGAGTTTCACAGATTAACTACCCGCTGGGTAAAAAGTACTTCCTTTTATCTGTTTTAACTCTCCCAACCCTCAGTTTTAGCGGACGCCCCCTGGTTCTGGTGTTTTGAGAGAGGGAAAAGAACATCCCTTTATCGACTCTAACTAATTAAACAAAAATTGGAAACATATTTTAAAGAGATTAGTGCCCATAAAATGTAACAAAAATGAAGATAGGTTCTGGCGGTGTTCCAGACTAGGATCCAGTGGTCTCCATTTCGGCTCAGGATTGGGCTGCAGGTTTGGGCAAAATCCTTTAGCACCGTGGTTCCAAAACTGTGGGTCACAAAGCACCTACAGCAGCCATATTGAAAATATGGGCAGAAGGGATGCTGGAAAGGGGGAGGGCTGTGTTTTGCTTGTGTCAAGATTGGAAATAGGCTTTTTTTCTTTCTAATTCACTTTGCTATTGGAAAATGGCTTTTTGCTGCATTCTCAACTTTTTGCTGCATTCTCAAGAAGCAGCAGGTTCTGGCATCACAATGACGGCACTTTCAGCCATGACATCACTTCTGGTGGGTCCTGAACAGATTATCATTCTAAAAAGTGGGTCCTGGTGCTAAAAAGTTTGAGAACCACTGCCTTAGCACATTAGAGTAGAATAGATGAATAGATGATTGGGTAGGTGATGGGTTGTATGATATATTGGCTAGAACTAAGCATGAGATCATGATCTGTAATCATACCTCCTGATCTAGTTAGGTGTAGTTCTTCACAAAGCTTCATGACATTTTAGAATTCTACTGAGGGGACTTTTCTATTCTCCTCTACATCCTTTCACTCCTAGATGCCAAAATCTTTACTTGAAAATGTACTTTGGGTCTCCTATTGGATTTTTCCACTTGAAGCTAACCAAAGCGCTACTTTTTTCTCTTTGAGAAATGTAATTTACAAGGAGTGAAACAAAAAAAAAAACCTCAATCATGTTCTTCAGAGTTTTGTCACGTTTAGGTAAATTATTTAACATTCTGCCAGTCAAGAATACAAAGCACATATTTAAAGACATTCTCTGAGCATGTTTTCAACATTTTTTCCTCAAAGAGAACAAAAGTGAAAAAATAGCATTACTTTATTGAAATCCTGAAATATTTTTTTATTTATTATTTATTAGATTTCTATCCCGCCTTTTTGCCCGAAGGCACCCAAAGTTTATTGTCATTCTACCAAGCTCTCAAACACAATGTAACACATTATGGTGGGCATGGCAAGTTGAGTGTTGATGGTGTAATATTCCCATGTTACTTTATATTGCGCTAAGGGCTGTGTTGGAATTTCGCTAAGTCACAGTGTTGGAATTATTTTCCAGTTGAACTCAGAATTTAAAATTTAAAGCTGGTTAAGACTGACTTGGACTGAGTTGGGCGAACTCCAGAAGCTAGTGGAAGACAGAAAGGCCTAGTGTGCTGTGGTCCATGGGGTCGTGAAGAGTCGTACACGACTTAGTGATTGAACAACAAGATTTGTCCCTAAAATAATGAAATTAATGACTTGGGCCAAATAAGATAGTTATGTTAAAAAAAAAATTAAAGGATGGAATGCATAACTTTTTACCTTTCTACTGATGACAGTCAAGAAATGATATGTGTGAAACTTTCTGCAGGACAGTGTGGGATTTGGTGTCTGCCCTTGGGCAAGCAAGGGTCAGGGGGAATAACCAGAACCCGTCTCCAGACGCTTCTCAGATTGGGGGTGCCAGCTGGTAAATCTTCAGGCTTGAATTGGGATGACTGCTTCAGAGGCTGCCGGCTTGGAGTAGGTGGAGCAGCAGAAGCTGCTAGAGGGGGATCATAGCACTAAGTTCCTCAAGCAGCAGCTCCCCCTCCTCTTCAGAGCCATTCTCAGAGGCTAAACGGAGGCTACATTGGCTCTGAATGGCTCCAAAGGGGCTGCTTGCAAAACGTAGTGCTGTGATCTCCCTCTAGGTACACCTCTGGGGAGCAGTTCAGCTTCCTTGAGCCCCTTTCACAGGGGTTAGCATGGATGAAGCTGGTGAGCCTCAAGGTGAATCTGGATTCAGAGCCAGGGTGTTTTATCCAAAGGAGGGATTGGCTGGATACCTCCCTCCTCCTAGGAAAAAAGTTCCCCTTTATGAAAAGCCCCTCTCCCCCGCCCCGTGCACTATCAATCCACTGGAACTCCAATCCTGCTGTGGTTGACTAAAGATCAATTAAGCTAATAGTCAAAAGTAATATGGCTTTTTTTAAAAAAAATCATACGTAGTTCAGGCCCCATATTCAACAGTGGATTGTGGGGTTTTGCAATGCAAATCTGAGTAATTCTTGCAGATTGCAGGCATATTTTCCCTGCAATTGCTTTAATTGAATATCGTGTTCTCCATTCAAAAGCACAGACATGTCTCTAAGCAATATAATGCAGATTTCAATAGTTGTTGCACATTGCTGGCTTAATTACACGTCAGCTTTTTTCATCTAACAACCCACTTTTTCAGCATTTCTAACGATAATACCATTAAGTCTAGTCTTTTTGGGGGACACTTATTCATATGAACAAATATGCAATTTTCAGATTGGAAGTGAAAAATCACAGGTATTCACAATATTCCCAGGGGAAAAGATATATATTTTTTCACCTATAAAAGACGCATGTAGGTTAAACATGTAAAAGAAATCCCTAACTGGAGGATAATGCTTTTTCCCTCTGATTTTTCAATGAATGCCTTGACAGTTTTCTAGCAGGGATGCTCTAGGTAGAGGATACCTTTCTTTGGGAGAAAGTGAATAGACTGAAAAATAGGCTGCACATTTCTTCTAGTCATAGTTTTATTAATGGCATTTTAAGAGAGGCTGCATGTAACAATTTGCCAATTTGCCCAAAGACATGTAGTTGCACAGGAAGCCAGTATAGTGTCATCTGGTACAGCGCAATCCTAACCTGGAGTTAAGCTGGCATAGTTAGTCCAGCAAACTTTGGCCGGCACAAGGGACACCATAAGTATGTTTGGACCACTTTCGGAGTCAGAGAAGCCAGCACAGAGACATGCGCCATCCTCCCTGATTCCAAGAGTGGTCCAAATGTGCTTTACAGTGGCCCTAATGCCGGCCAAACTTTGCTGGCCTAACTCCAGGTTGGGATTGCGCTCTTAGTTTTGGCCGTTTTTATAACATGTCTGCATATAAGGAGAAACAAGGGAAAGTAGGGATGTGCTAAAAATGCATGCAAAAGCTTGACCTTTTTGCTTCAGGGGATTAACACCTCTTTTGCACACGTACTGAAGCATATATGATCATAGCAATTGCTGAATTGGACATATGAGCACCTATTTTCTTAAAATATAGACACTCCAGTGAGGAATTGACAGTTGCTCACTGTCTCCTCCAGGATAGGAGCCCGCACTAAAGGGGCAAAGCGCATTTGGGAGATAGGCCCGCTGCGGGGGTTTTGACAGTACCTTGTTGATTGAATAAATGTGGCTCAATTATAAGCCATAACTTCGTCTCATGTATTACTGAGGAGTACCAGGGCAATGCATCCATGTTGGAGAAGAGAGGACAAGACACCAAAAATGCTTTACTTGTAGTATACTCAGTGGTGGGATTCAAATGAATTAACAACCGGTTCTATGACGTCATAGCTGGAGCCAAACAAACCCCGAAGCCAGCCGAGGTAAGCGAGTGGGCGGGGCCCGGCCATTTAACAACTGGTTCTGTAGAACCTGGGCGAACCCCCTGAATCCCACTGAGTATGCTGTATATTTTCAATTTAGAACTATAGCAGTTGCTGCTTTAAATGTTCATGGTAAGAAAAATAGACAATCAAAGTTAAAGGAAAATAGATGTTTATACTGGTCAGGGCTTAATTTTTATTGACATTTATAGCTTCCCTCTGAGGTTTAGGGAGAAAACATGGAACAAAATCAGGTCAGGCAAGTACCAATGAGAAAATATCGCTCCAAGCTCCACAAGCCGCGGAACATCTAAATCCAAATTAACACAAGTAAGCAGAAGCTCAACTCAGCTTGCAAGGCATGTTAAAAAAAAAATCTGTAGAGGTTTTATTTAGAGTGTAATGGGGTGGGAAAGGAGAAAAACTTCAAAATGCCTACTCTAGAAGCTCATCAAAACTCCTTGTACATAAGAGAGATTTCAGTCTATTACCCACAATGCAATTCATAATCAATGCTCAAACCAGACATGTCAGTCTGGAATCATAATGCTGCAATTTTTAGTCACCACATATAATTTAGCACAGCACGATACTAGAGGCATTTCACAATATAAAAGCTAGCTGGTTTTAAAGGATTTTAACATTTGTATAGGGCAAACACACTGTATCAGCCTAGGATAATGACTTTAGTTTGAAGTTTAGCACTTCTCTTAAATTGAACAGTGGCTTTGGAATAAGAATAAATTCACAGTATCCAAAATTACATATCCAAGCACTGTGCTTCTTCCTTCCTTTTTTCCCCATACTCCCATTTTTAATATATGTACATTTATCTTAGTAGAAATTTCACTTATAATTGTGATTCCTTGGAATCTTCCCAGCATCTCTTGCCTCTCCCATATGAATTTTTGCTTTCTTGTAAACGTGGAGAGTAAAACATTTTAATTCTAGTACAATATCTTAAAACAAATCTGAAGTACTCCCACTACTCACTACTATTCCCACACTATTATTACTGTTACTTTCCCCAATTGTTACACATTTTCTTCACATATTTACCCCAAATTATGGGGCTGAAGAAATACCATTTTGCGGCTATGTAAGTTGTACCTGTTAAAAACTCAATCCATTGCTGTTTATTTTTTCCTGCAGAATTGCTTGCTAAGAAGTGTAAAAAAGATTACTATTTTCCCTTTTACCCAGAATGGAACATGTTTATAGAGTCATGTTCACTATAACTCAGTGCACACATGCAAACTCCAGTACAAGATGGAGACTACAAAACAAGATGGAAGCAACAGGAGAAGATGGACAGTGACAGCCCTCTGACAGGGACCCGGGATAGTTTAATTTCAGACAGTGTGAAGCTTGTGGTGGGGAAGGATAGGGATCCTGGTAAGGAAGATAAGAAGGTAATGATGAATGTGTAGCCTTGTGGTATGTGGCAGAAGCGGTCCTGAGGGTTTTCCTGCTCAGGAGCAACCCCCCAGTCTGCTGCCTCCACGCCCTGGAAGTAATTGAGGTGATGTCATCGTGTCACTGCAATTACATGATGAAAGCCGTGTTCGCCCCCTCCCTGCCCATGTGGTGTCTGGGTGATACTATTATCTTGATGGTCTACATTATTTTTGTGCTTAGTAAAAAGAATCCTGGTGGCCAAGTATATTGAGTATAATAAGTATACCACTGGCCATTACAGATGGCAAGGCTTAAGTTTATTCAGGCAAGCCTTACAAAATATCCATAATTCATGGTTTCCATTAATTCATTGTTTCTCTATTTTTCCAATAAAAATTACTCTTATGGACCAATGCACTCCATGTCCATTTCCTCTGCTGTGCCTGGGTTCAGGGTTCGTAGAGGCATGCACTGAAATTGCAGACAATATGTCTCTGTGTTCTGGAATGCTGACGGGCTAGCAGAAATCTCCTTGGGTTTAACACTTGCCTCTGCAGACAAGCACTGAACTTGGGAAGAGCAAGGGGTATGATCCAAGGGTGCACCTGTTGGAAGTGTATAGGTAACTGCTGTGCTTCAGTTCTCCCTCCACTTCGAGTAAAATGCATCAAGTATCATGCCTGAATAGGACTTGTGAAACGGTCATATGTGAAAACGGCATTATTAGGCACTTTTGCATGTTTGGTAGCACCAGCCTACAAGTAGTAGATATAGAAGTAATAGATATAATATATGAACACGTAGCAAAGGTTTAGACACAGCGCCGGCACCAGGACTTCAGTGATCCTTGGGCAAAAACCCGTTGCTGAGTCCCTTTCTATGCTCATGTGCACACTCTAGGGAGTGCACAACCTTGTACTCAGATACTGCTTGTGCTCCATCCCCAGAATTCTCCTGCCCTGCCACAGAACAGTTTGGCACTCCCCTGCCAGTGCCACTTTGCATGCTGAAAGAAGAGTGTGGAAGGAACACTGCCCCTTTGTGTCCAGAACTGGACTACTGGGAGAGGATCAGTTTTGAAAAGCAATTTTGAAAGGACACTCCGATCTCTGTGCTTCTCCTTCAGGCTTCAGTGGCATTGGAGAGAAGCTTGGAGAGTGGCTTCTCTCTTCTTTCCCAAACCTCTGAATCAAGAAGTTGGGAAAGAATGATCTCTGGATGCTCTTAGGGCGCAATCCTATGCCCGACATTCAGCTAGCATCAGCTGAACGTCTGCAGCGCCAACACGACTGGCACCCTCGCGTTGGCCCTGATGCTGTTGTGCCTGTGCTAGCAGCAGCATTGGCCCAAGGGCGCCTGCCCATGGCCACACTGCATCACTCGTGCACCAGCCAAATTTGGCTGGCACAAGAGCGGTTCTGGGAGGGAGGGAGGAGCTGGGTGGTATGTGTGGGCTGGGAGGCCGGCCAGGCTGGAGAAGGGTGCGGCCCGTGATTGGGGCCATACCCTTGTCCTGGGGAGGCTCCAGCGGCCTCCTAACGTGCGCTGGATATAGCACTGGGCTGCTGGCCTTGCCGCTCTGGCACAAGTCAGGATTGCGCCCTTAATGTCAGTGGTGCTGTGAGGCGAACACCCATCAGCCCCCTTGCCTTCCCTCCACAAATGAGCTTGCACAGAGATCCCTGCATCATTATATGGGCCTCTGAGGAAGTGCAATTTTGGATGGGGAAAGCAGTATAGAAAGCAGCGATGGTGGTCCCCATTTGATCAAGTTGAGCCGCTGCCTTCTGTAATCCGATCATGGCCATTGGTCCCTAGGTGGCCGTGGGCCCTCAGGCAGACCTCAACCTGGCCAACCCCTGATGAGCACACATTTCCCCATGCGTGTTTTTACACCTATGCAGGTAAAATGTTTTGTTTGAAGTGTCCCTAAGTGCTTAAGTGCTTTCTTGGATTACAGCCTAATTGTATGAGATCTCCCAAAAAACTCTAGTAAGTAATTTAAAACTCCAAGAAAAATTGCAAGAGGAAATGTACAAGATGCAATTTTCCATCAGGAAATGTTCAGATCTAAACCCTGTTTCCACATAATTTATGTACTGGCCTGGGAACTGCTGAAATGGAGATTCCATTGTAGTTTGATATTAAGTGAAGTGAAGCAATGCTCAGAAAGCACATTCGTGAATTTGGGCTCCCTGCCTTATCTGCAGTGATTAAAGTGCTGTGCTTCAGAATGTGGGCATCCCACCATTTGGGGACTGGTGAAGCAGTCAGTCTTCTTTCAATCAGACTGGGCATCCAACACTATCAAAAAGCTCAGCAGTAAATAATTGTAAAGAGGCACTGAAAAGAAAACAGGGATATAGTAGATATGGCTACGATAAGCAGAAGGAATATAATAGAGAAAATGTGGCACTTGGAAAACAAGCACTAGGAAACAAAGAAGGAATAATGTATTTCAAAAATTTAATATAGAATGCAGGGAATGGGGTAAAACCCTTAAAAAAATAATAAAAGATTAAAAAATATGAAGAAGAAAACCAGGATGTAGCATAAGAACTGCTACGTTAAAGAAGAAAAGATATGTGTTCTAGGAAGCCAAAACTCGGATGGACTGCCATAATATTGTCAGGTTTCTAGGCGACTAAGGTTCAGTTAAATGGCTGGAGTTTCCTGTAATTAAGATCTTACTTTTTACATTTTCTTTTTTTTTTCTTTTCTTTTTTCTTTAAAAATGATTATAAGAGCCAGTTAAAATGGGGATTTTTTTAAAAAAGTTACTTCCTTGTTTTGACATAGCTCATTCTGTAACAATTCCAGTGTAGGTGTGTGTCTAGAGGGTTTTATACTGGCAATTACACAATTTAGTATAGTAATAAAAAGGGGTTCATTTTAACTGCTAACTGCTCCCAAGAGGGCTTGTGCTAGAATGACACATTTTAATGAATCGGGCAGCGCAATCCTAAACCCCACGCAGCGTCAGCGCAACGCTGCACCCTTAGCGCTGACGCAGGAGCACCGATCGGCACCTCTGTGTTGGCGCACCTCTGTGTTGGCAACAGGACCAGCTGCGCCCCCGCTGAGTCTCTCTCGCACCGACTGAAGCAAAGGAGGCTCCGTGCTGAGACGGCATGGGGATTGGACGGAGGAAGGGAGGTGGGACTTGGGCGTAACGTGGGCGAGCTTGGGAGGTGGCCATATGGCCACTTCCTAAGGCCGTCAGGGAGGCCGCACAGCCCTGATTCAGGTCGCACGGTCTCCTCGGATCTGCGCCCGCTCTTTAGCATACGCTCCCTTGCTGCAGGAGGCTCCAGCCTTCCCATACCCAGCGCTGGATAGGGCGCTGGCTGGCCAGCACTCCTACCCCAGCGCTGGGTAGGATTGTGCCCTGAGTGTGGGGGGAAGCGGAGCAGGGGATGGGACCAGTGGTGACTATTGCTGACAGATACCCACTGTGTCAGGCCATGCGGACCAACAGAGAGGCCATTGCCTCTGCACCGGCAGAATAGCTGGTGCAGAGGCAAGGAGACCCATTGCCTGCCCTGTGCCTTATCCGGAGGAAGGGGACAAACAGCCCCTTCTCCTGAGGCGACCCCAGTGGCTGCCTGGCTACCACTGCACCTGTGGCAGCCATGCAGCTCAGAATTGGGCTGCCCTTCTGAATATAGCCTAGAGGTGCATAGAACATTGATCAGAATCTTCTGGTTTCTGGGTGCTATCGATGCACAATGGTTTCTGACTTTCAGTTGCTTAACTGCAGCAACAACACAAAGGCTCTGCCCCTCCTTGAATTAAGCTGCTTGAAGCTTGACAGAAAACAACGGCATCGTCAACCCCAGGCGTATAAGTTCATGCACATAGCAGCTTGAGGTCATTGCCTCCACTTCGTCACTGCAGTGCCATGTCCAAAGGGCCAAGCTATCCACTAGCCACAGTTAGGCACCATACCTCGGCACCATGATACTTTTAAGGGCATGTGAAAATATTTCAATTTCTTTTACAATCAAAAGAGAAAAAAAGAATGCTTACTGCCAAAACGTTTTTTGTTTTTTGTTTTTTCACTTAAATAAAGAAATTTGGGGGGCTTTTTAAGGCAGGGCTTCCTTGGGTCTCAGAATGCCTTATAAGGCATAAAAATGTCACTTCTGTTTTCCCCTGAGAAACCAGACATTGTGGGATTTTGGGCCTGAAATAGCCCTGGCCCTCAGAACACCTTCCAGACATGTTTGGAGGGTCCGGGGGTCTGAAATCCATGGATCCCGAATCCACAGATACCATGGGTCCACCTGTACTTATTTCTGCTCACACCCATGTCAGCTGATGTAAGACAGCTGAAAATGGGGGATAGGATCTGGCTTGTACATTAGTCACCGAGGTCCACTCCTGGTCTTGTTGCCAAGTTACCCAGACTGATGGAGTCCCTGGAAGATGCTGGAGCATGCACCTCATCTCTGCCCATTTGCAGCAGTGGCCCAGCTATCATACCTCTGCAAAGGGCCTTGTGCTGCTGGAACACGGGTTCAGAAAGCACAGTGACCAGATAGGATTGGGCCGTTAATTCAATTCAGTAGTAGCATTTATATATTTGCTATTCATTCTGTTTTTTAAAGAATCAGAACAAATAGCAATGAGCTGAGCTGCTGCTGCTAAACCACAATCCTGCATAGATCTCCCAAGCTTGTCAAGAAATGCCTATCTCCTTTCCTACTGTGTTTTCAAGATTTTAGATTGAAGGAGAAGTTGTCAATAAACACATGGGGACGTTTTGTACTGTTGAATAGTGAGGCTTGTTTGCTGAATCAATTTGCAATGATTACAATACCAATTACAGCTGGCTGAGTTTTCCAGAAAGTGAACACACTGGCCGGGCACATTGACCCTTCTGGTGGTTGTCTTGACGCTCAAGGCTTGGGGTGATGAATAAAAAGATCCATGTCCCAGCTGTCCCAATATTTATACTCCTTAACGATTGAAAATGATGGATGACTATGTACCTTCCTTAAACTTGTTCTGTCGTCTCCAGCAATAACACACCAGAAGTGAAGTTTCACCTAATCTTTCAAGTATTTTATGTGATGTAGTGTGTCATTTTCTTATCTTACTCCTGTCCTAGGCACAAAGTATAAATTATATTTACTATATTCACTTTCACACAGCTGTATATTTGCACTAGTCTTTTTGGCACCAATGATCCAGGAAGGTCTTGTCACTTAATGATGCAGGGGAAGATGTTGTCCTTGTATTCCACTGAGAAGTCAGGACAACCACCCCTATGTGGCATTAATGTGTTATGTCTTGGGCAGGAGCAGACATTGTTCAAGTACCAGTAGTACAACTAGGTTTAGCCCCACTGCCGAATACATTTATCTATTGCTTCATATTCCCATAATAAATTCATAAAACAATTATACTAAAATAGAAGTCGTCGTGGGAGATTAATGACCCAGTCCTACTAGTGCATTTTGCAACTGGGAAGAGTGTTCTGGTGGCACAAGGTTCTATTTGGAAGTTGCAAAATATGACCTGTCAAAGTGTGTTGGTTGGACTCTGCTGAGATCAGCCAGCAGTGGGCTTTGCATAGTAGTGGACACCTGCTGCAGGTAAAAGCAGTGGCGGATCCGGCTGAGACTCTGCCCTAGCTGGGTTGGCTCTGGGTTGGACCCTGGTGCTGTCCCAGGCGCACAACGCTCCTTTTCGGAGCACAAGGGTGGGCTAGACGCTTGCTGTGGCTACGGCCAGCGGGGCAGGCAGGTGGGCGAGCGAGTGGCAGCTGCTGCTCTGCTGCCACTATGTACCATGTACCTGGACCCCCACATGGCACGCCACTGGGTAAGAGGGCATAGGGGGTGGGTGGGAGGTAAGGGAGTGTGGAACAGGGCAGAGAGGAGGGCAGATTGGGCCTGGGAAGGGGATGGGTTTGGCAGCAGTGGCGCACACCAAATCCTAAAAGCCTTCCCAGGCCCGATCCGCTTTCACAGGTCCATGTGGACTTCTGCCAGCTGACACAGTTCCAAGTAATGTTCCCTAACCCCAAGAAGGCCTCTGGAGGCCAAACCTCCCCTGCAAGATGTAGCAGTACTTGTGCTGACGCCATGCATTCCCGCACAAGGAGTGTGTTCTGATCAGGCTGTAAACTAATAGTGCATTCATTAATAGATTCTATTGTTATATGAATATATTCCATTGATTCTAATTCTAGTGTTGCCATTATGTTATATTGTTTCAATATCATGTGGGTTACTTTGCATTTCTGTTTTGTGACCTCTTTAGAATTCCCCAGTAGAAGAAAAGCAGGAAAGAATGCGGGAGGCATTTTTTTTTGTTTTTTGGAGTATTATGGTTATAGCCCTCAGAATCAATTTAAAAATTGTGGCAGGTCAAGGAAAGGGGTAAAAGCATGAATATTGATTTGTATCAGATTCTGCACCTGGACAATAAAATAAAATGCAGCTCTTCCAGCTTTGCATATTGAAATGCAAAGTGAGATATCCTCCGCTGAGATGGATGTAAATACTCTTAAAAAGAAGCGTGTGATAAAGCAGACAGCAATACCCTTCTGGATATATTAAGGGATTGGCGAAGATCAGAAGGTTCTCTTTTTTCACTCCTTAGCACACTTCTGCCCCCCATTTGTTGTTTTCCCATTGACTTTCTGCTTAATGTGTTCATAGGACACTGTTGAGAACTGCTGCGTCCAAAGTGGTAGCAAACCTGCAGGCTCATGCTGAATAGAGAGTGTGATAAAAAAGTAAAATAGGAAAGTTGGCTGGCTGTATTGAGGCGTACATGTCATGATGGGAAGAATCTTATTGAAAGGCACAAAGAGAAGGCAAAGTCCATGCTGGAGCAATCAGTTTTCGTAGGCACAGCCAGCTCATTTTGAAAATCAGCATGGCAACTCTGGACAACTTTTAACACTTCCCCAACCCCTCCAGGATCAATCAGGCATATTTTCTGAATACTAAATATAGTTCCGCCTTATTAGAAGTGAAATGGCTTCAATAGATTTTGATGATGTTGGGCTTCGTTTCAAAAGTACAAGACTTTGTGGGAATTGAATGAAAGGGCTCCAAAAAATTTTTAAAAATTCCTAAAACTTCTAAAATAAGCTAGCAATCAGAAACGTGCTAACAGCTTTACAACAATTTAGCCATTGTTTTGGAATAAATGCAAATTTTCCTTAACTTCACTTAATTTTTCTAAAAGTGAATTATTATCCATCAGCATTGTGGTGTTAGTATGTGAAAGCAGGATTTTCAAATATGTGCATTGACAGCGCAATCCTGAGCTGCCCAGTGCCCAGGGAATAGTGTAACAAAATGGCTACTGCTACACTCATTAGGCGCTGTGACAGCTGCCCGGTCTCCTTGGGGGAAAGGGATGTTTTTCTTATTTCCCTGGGTAAAGCCTCAGGCTCTGCAATGGGGCTGCTCAATCTCCACCAGCTATTTGGCCGGCACAGACTGAGAGCACAATCCTAAACTGGAGTTAGCCCGGCATAAACTAAGCCAGCAAAGTTTGGCCAGCACAAGGGCCACCATAAAGCGTGTTCGGACTACTCTCGGAGTCAGGAAGGATAGCTCACATCTATATGCTGGCCTCTCTGACTCCAAGAGTGGTCCAAACATATTTTACGGTGGCCCTTGTGCTGGCCAAACTTTGCTGGCTTAGCTGATGCTGGCCTAACGCAGTTTAGGATTGTACCCTGAGATTGCAATCCTATCCACACTTACCTGGGAGGAAGCCCCATTGACTACAATGGGACTTTCTTCTAAGTAGACATGCATAGGATTGGGCTCTCAAGCACCCCCGTGTCAGGCTACCCGGCCCGAAGTGGGGCATAGGATCTGGCAGTGTGAGCCTTCTACTTGCCCAGTTTCATCCCCTCCTTATCCCCCTGCCCTGAAATAGCGTACCATTGGCTAGTGCTGCTGGAGCACCGACTGTCCGCCTCCTCTGCATGGAGGCACCTCACCAACTGGCACGGGTCCAGCGCAGGCACTCCTTCTGCAAACATGCATTACGTTCTGCAAACATGCATTACGGCATGTTTATGACAGGTGGAGCCAGCGGTACACTCACACCACTGGCAGTACAACCCTCACGGGGGAATCTTAATAGTCATTAAAACATACTCTGCTATTCATTCCATTCACATTTTACTTATGTGTACCAGATCAGAAGGACCCAAATAATTAGCTACATAATAATTATACTACTGTAGGGTGTTCCTGAAGTTACTGTTATACATACACAATCAATCAATCACTAGTATTTATATACCGCTTTTCAACACAAAGTTCACAAAGCGGTTTACAGGTAAATAATAACATTAAAGTCAAATGGCTCTCTGTCCCTAAACAACAACAACAGGTACTTATATACCGCTTTTCAACATGAAGTTCACAACTTCATGGGCTCATAATCTAAAAGAATGGAGAACACCACCAGCAACAGCCACGAGAAAGACACTGCTGGGGTGAAGAGGGACAATTGCTCTCCCCCTGCTAAATTTAAGAGGACACCACTTGAAAAAGTGCCTCTTGCCCAGTTAGCAGGGGTTCATTCATGGCTTAACACATTCATGATTTAACTCCTTTTTCAATATACAATGTACAACATCCCATCCAGTTAATTAAAATAGCAAATAAAATTCTATCATTTTCAACCTTTGCTTTCTTAACCCATAGCCAAAAATTCAACCCACCCACTACACCAATTTAAAATATATATTTTAACTGTGGAAAGTGTCCCATGCCTTACGGTTAGCATTTGCAAAAGTACTCTCTTAGTTAATGTGGATCACCAGAAGATGCTTTGTCTTATGCTGAAGGTGGTCGGAAGCTATTAGAAGCTTTATTAATCAAAACCAACCCCTACTGATTTGCCAACAAAGGCAGTAGGAAATGATTGCATTCGGGCATAATATTTTCCCAGTGATTTACCCTTCTCGGAACAGTAGCCATCACATTCTTCAAAATTTCTGGAAATCATCAAACCTGTCAGGTCAATATTAGATTTAAAAAAGCGTTCAATTAGTGTAAAGTCCTTGTTAATAGTATAGCATAGATGACAAATAAAGTCAATTGGTTGTCCCTGTGGCTTCATGTAGTCACAAGACCTATTATGGTGGCCTTATGCTAATAATGCCAATATCTGTGCATGCCTATAACTAATACAGTATATTTAAAACCCATAGAGGCCCAATGTTTATTCTTTAGAGGCGTGGTGGAACAAAACCTTGCTTGCTTGTGTTCTAAAGGCCAAGAAGAAGGCAGCACTACAGGTGTCATAGGGGAAAGCATTCCGTAAATAGACTGCCACCAGTAAAAAGAGCCTGATAGGGCTCACCCTTGTAGTTGACAAGCTCCTCTCAGCCAAGGAAGGCATCCAGAGTTGCACCCAAGGAGATGGCCAAAGGAAATTTATATGGGAAAAGACAGTAGTGTAGCAAGTGAGGGTGATGGCGTTTTGCCCCAAGCAGTGTACACTAGAGAATGACAGGCACGCACCTGAGCCCCTGCCAATGTTGCATTTGGTGGTGGGTGAAAATAGCCCTGGAAGCACTTTGGCAGTGGTGCAATGATGCAATGACATTATAGTGTCACTGCCGAACCACTTTGGGATACCACGTCTCTAAGTCCAAATTAGTAAAGGCGATGTCTCATGGCATAGGGGTGACATCTGCCCTGAGTGTTGCCCACATTTGTGACAGTACTGGGAAAATATATGCTCTATGGTGCTCCGACCCTACCTAGGGCACCCTGACTTGCACTTCAGATACAGGGAAGGGACTATGTAACATCTTGTCTTCTCCTCTCCTTGCTTGGTCATGTGGAGGTAGCCGTGCTCATTCATGCCTGCACAGGTGGCCCTGGATATTCCCTGCTCTTGTGCTGAATTCCACAAGAGTGTGAGTTCTTGGTGGAAGCTGATAGCTATGGCCTGGGCAGTGAGAATACTCAAAACTGGCCTACTGAGGACCTCTGTATCATGGCTGCAAGCTCCAGCTCCTTGCCAGCACCTGAGGCTCCAGAACAATTTGGAATGGGTCTGCAGTCCTTTCAAAGGTGCCACCATGGGGTTGGCTCTAAACAATTATCATGGTTCTTTGAATGTCAATGGAAACGTATTTACAGTTTAAAAATAGCACAAAGAGGGACAGTTGGTCTCAAAAGTGGGGTCAACCCAGTTGCAGTTCTGGCCCCTATGCTGCCTTGGGCCAGGACCACAAAATGCTGCCCCCACAATGGCCAAAAACATCACTTCCATTTTTTGCCAAACCCCCGAAGTGATATTTTTAAGATTTCCAACGACTCCAGAAGCCCATGGCCTACCCAACCTCCAGAAGGCCTTCCAAGGCCATGAAAAAGCAAAAATAGCAGCTTCCCCAAAAGGGTAGCGGTGGGGGGCAGCATTGCCCCCTGCCAGGTGACACTCCGGGACATTTGCCCCCTAACCTCCCCTGAGGTACAGCAGTGAATTAACCTACTAACGACAGTTTCTCCTCTACTTTTTTCTCCTCTACTACTCTACTACTTTTGCTCCACTTTGCAAGCCCCCCCACTTCCTATTTACAGGTGGTCTTCATATTACATAAATCTGCCATTATTCAAACCCACTGAGTTGGGCCACCAGTACCCTCCGAACCCAACCAACGCTGGTCTCCGGTCGTGTCCAGTAGGTGGCTTGAGGACCTGGAAGGCTGCACAGAACCTCCCTGACCCTCAAAATGCCCATTTCGGGCAAAAAAGAGTTACTTTAGGTTTCCCGGGAAACCTGGAAGTGATGTTTTTATGCCCTTATAAGGCATTCTGAACCCAGGGAAGCTCCCCCAGGAATAGCATGATAACACAAATATTAAATAAGTAATAACTTGTACTGACTTCTCCTGTGAGTTTTTGTATGCCATGTAGAACTTCTTGTGTAACTTTTGCCAAGTCACAGAAGGAGGGCTTTTGAAGACAACAATAGGCACTTGTGGGGCAGTTTTTAAATATGTTCCTCTGGGGGTTATCTGCTGATTTGGATCGTAAGTTGACATCACTTGGTTTCATATTTGCTACTAAAGTTTATTGACCTTTAATAGAATCTGGTTGTCCTATGTGACATCTGGAACATCTACTGAGAGTGAATCAGCGCAGATGTTGAAAATGCTTTGTTTATTTTACTCTGTATAATCAGGATAACCTTTGTTTAGAGTGGCACTGATTACACAGAAGGGTGAAGTTCAGCCAGGAATAGGTGACTTTGTTCTAATGAGCAAAATCTGTGTAAATGGCACAAAGACCCCTCAACTGTCTGATGTGGCAGAAACAAGTCAAAGTGTGGCTTAGGCTGCCATCCTATACACATTTACCTGGGAGTAAATCTCATTGAATCCAATGGGACTTACATCTGAGAGGACATGTACAGGATTGCACTATTAACCATCAGCACATTGCCACAGATATCCCAAGCAAACAGTATTTTCCTTTGAGATAAGTAATCCATGAAATGGGCAAAATTAGGGTTGACATTGAAGAACACGCCTCTTTGATCTACTGTATGTGCCCTGCATCTTTGTCACTATAGATACAGTGATACCATCTTCATGGAGCAAAGCTTCGGAAGAATACAAATAGTTTCAGGATAGCAGCCAAATATCTTTGAAAGGTGTACTTTCCTGGACGAAATTTTCTCATTGGCTTAGGTGTTATCAGAATCAGCACAAATATGCTTACTGAGGTTTGTTTGCAGCACTCACCCATTTACTTTTATATCCAAATTTAATTAACAGCATGGCCTTTATGTGGGTTATTAATAAAGCTCTGAATGAAACTCCTACCACAAATACCAGTTGTAGCAACCCTTGGACCTTGCCCTCAGTGCAGCATTTTACTCATTTTTCTTTGCTTTGTTGTTGTTTTTACCTCCACCCAGCAAGTAGAATTTTTGGCATTGTACTATAACAACCACCTATGGTCTTTTGGCCACTCTTGTCAAGCCAACACAACTTCATTTTTTGAGCCAAATTTGTTAAATTGTTGTAGCAAATGCGTTTCAGTGATTAACCTTTGCTGCACTTTTAGTTCCTTGGCACAAGTGCTTTGTGTTATTTAAAAACATACACATACAGAGAAGCTGCAACGTAATGCTTTAATCTCATAATGCACAGGTGCATTTCCTAAATGGATTTTTCACCTATACTGGTGTAAAAGCCACACAAACAAAACACAGCATAGCGCAAAACCCTAATGCCTTTGGTTAAACAATTAACTTTTAATTTTTAATTGATTTGCTCACTTTGAAGTTCTTGCAAATCACCAGCTATAGCTAAGAAAAAGTTTTAAATACCATGGGGGCGGGGAAGACGGCAAAACGGACCAGAACGCAACGGGCGGGCTGCCACTCACCCGTTTCTCCCGCCCAGCGTTCCGGCTGCATGACGCCGCTGGGTCTAGCTTTTCTGCTTTGGTCTATCTCTGTTGAAAATGAACTCATTGATAAAATTCCCATTAATCCCAAAGGGAGCTGTGTGAGACTAAGGCTCAGCGCTTCTGAAAATATCTCCTCATTCCGACTGAATGGTAACATGATAGAATGAGAAAAATGTGTCTTCTGAATTCCTGCCAACATCGTTCAGTTTATACAGTAGTGGTTCCCAAACTGTGCGTTGGGACCCAACAGTGGGTCGCGAGCCAATTTCAGGTAGGTCGTGGAGGATCTACAGCAGCCATATTGAAAATATGGGGAGATGGGATGCTGGAAAGGGGGAGGGCTGTGTGGTTGTTTTGCTTTTGTCAAGGTTGTAAATAGGCTTTTTTTTCTACACTTGTACCACTGGCTCCAGATGTCATAAATGTGTCATAAAACACAGTTATGGCACCGAGAGAGTAACTATCATCTGTGCTGGGGCTGTTCCATTCAGCACTGGGCCTCAGCACAGGTCATACGGATGGCTGGTAGTCCAGCAGCGCTGGCCGGCAGTAAAGCCTGCTGGGGCAGGGGAAAGGTGGAGGGAAGGTGGAGGAAGGGGAGGATCGGTCTTGTGAGGGGAGTAAGGATGGCGGCACCTTCTGCTGCTGAATCCTAACCCCCCACATGTGCTGATGGGCCGACAGGGTCTCCTCTACACTGCACACAGTCAATAGTAAGCACAGAGTCATGGAGACCTATTGCCACCACCTCCCGAGAGAGGAAACACTCCCTTACCCCCAAGGAGACCATGGTGGTAGCCTTGGCAGCCTCAGGATGCAACAGTCACTATTTTGGCAATTCTGTTTCTCCGGGAACCACTGAGCATTGGATTGGGCTGCCCATGTCTGTACCAGTGAAACAAAGCCTACCATTGCCATCCTCATTTCTCATACTTCCCTGAGAGACAACTGAGAATAGGTGCCTGGGTCCTCCCACTTCTATCTCAGAGAATAAAAATCACAGCACAAGTTATCGCAAGAGTCACTGTTGCTCTTTCAATCTGCATATTGCATCAGTAAAAATTAGACTAGTGATCTATTTCATAGACTTGTTGTGAGTAAATGAGATAAAAAACTGAATGGCATGTAGATACTGGAGGGCAGACTAAAAGCCTTTGATGCATTGATGCACCACCGTGTTATCAATATATAATTACATTATCATTTTATATAATGAATTGATCAATGCAATGTAAGAGGGATAGGCACTTTTAATGACATTTTAATGCACTGCTTCTTATGCATTCTGAGCTGTTTCAGTTGGGTGGGTTATAAGTGAAAATAAAAATGTCCTGAATATTCATGAAAATATCAATATCATGCAGATAGCATATAAATCAATATATAAACATTTTACAAAATGTGTAATTACCATATATAGGCACTTCCAGCAACATGACAAAGTCAGGTTGAGTATAAGGTAAGGTAAGATAAGATAAAATATGATACACTTGGGATCAACATAGATATTATGAAATACATAATGTGAACTGATGGGTTTGTAAGATGCCAGGGAGGAAGAAACAGAGTAGAAGCGCAGTGGGTGTGGGTTTTGTGGGGAGGGAAATTGAACTTCGCCCCCATTGTAGTTCCACTTCTGATTACAACTCATATGCTAGTTCAAATTGGGGGGAAAAAAAAAACTTGCATAATGTTGTAGTTTGACCCCTATAGGCTTGATAAATCTTGACATGAAATTAACAATTATTCTTGTACCTGGTCAGACCGAAAAGGTGGGGCTAGATGTGGAATCTGTGGGGTCTAGGATGGAGCACATGGGGTAGAATGCAAAACACAAAAGCTGTCTTAACCTAAGGTGCCTGCCACCAAGCAATACCCAGGTGCGCACGGAGGCCTGAGCGCGCCACATGGCTGGCGCTGAAACCGTGCCCCCGGATGTTGCCACGCCCCCGCACGTTGCTTAGACCCTGGAAATGCCCCCGGGAATGCTCCATTTCTGAACATAAGGGAAGAGTGGGCGGGTGGGAGGGCCGAAAACTGCTCGGTCTCGCACAGACCACGTGCAATGGCGCCCCGCCGCTGCCTGGCACCCCATGGCTCACGCCATCCTGGGCCACAGGTAAGATACGCGCCTGGCCATACCATCCATCTATGATACTGGGTCCTTATATATCACAACAGAATTGGGACTGCAGCTGTGTACAGTCACAAAGCAGATGTATGTGGTACATGGACAAAGAATGGGCAGCCCAATCCTGAGTTGTGTGGCTTCCTGAAGAACAGCTGTATCAAAATGGCTACTGCTGCATTCTGTGTAGCTATAGGAGTAAATGTAAGGGCGCATTTATCCCCTCCCCCCAGTGAAACCCTTGATCCCTGTAATGGTGCTGCTCAAGTCTCCGCCAGCTGTTTTGCCAGCAGACCCGAGCAGCCCTGAGTTGGGCACCCAAGCCCAACACAGGGGTTCAGGATGCAGCAGTGTGGGCTGCTGCCAGTAGCACCCCCTTCTGGGGATGCTCTTCCCCTCCCCCGGTCAGTTCCACCCACCCCAGACTTCCCTGCACCCTCCTCCAAAACCCACCCCGCTAGCCTCCACTAGGACTTACCGTGTCGACAGAACAGCAGCTGGTCCTTGGCGCTGAGGCTGTGCATCCCGGGGTGTTGGGGCCTTTTGCGGTGCTGCAAACATGCTTTACAGCATGTTTGTGACACCAGAGCAGGCGGTAAGAGTTATCGCCTTGGGACTGGGCCTGTGCATAACCTCATCTATAAAATGGGCAAATGTGGTTTGTGAAAGCGTCTTTCCCACCTCTCCGCTACACTCCTCTGTGTCTCATTAAAATCTGTTCCTGAGGCCCAAGGGACTCTCAAAACAGGATATCATGTGGAATAGAGAGCTAAAGTGGGGAGGAATATACTGAACAGAGGCTCTTCGTTACAGCAATAGCACCTCTTTTTTTACCTGATTTTACCTGATTTCAGCAGATCTTTTCATCCATCTGTAGCCTTTGGGGACATACAGAGCGCATGAAATTCTTCTAGTCGTGTTTATTTGGATTCAACCTTTCCTTTCATTCATGAATCTGGATTCATTAATCTGAAGCATAGGAGTATGATTATGTTAATGGATACTTTGCAGCCCAGCCCTATTAGTGCACTATGATCAATCAATCAATCAATCAATCAATCAATCAATCAATCAACAGGTACTTATATACCGCTTTTCAACACGAAGTTCACAAAGCGGTTTATAGGTAAATAGTAATAATAAAGTTAAATGGCTCCCTGTCCCAAAAGGGCTCACAATCTAAAAAAAGGCAGACCGCCAGCAACAGCCACTAGAAAGACTGCGCAGGGGTGAAGAGGGACAGTTACTCTCCCCCTGCTAAATATAAGAGGAACACCACTGGAAAAAGTGCCTCTTGTCCAGTTAGCAGGGGTAAATGATGCCAGAACGCACGTTCCAGCTGCGTAGTGTGCTTTGTGGCTTTCGTAAACGCAACACCACCAGCAGTGGTGTCATCTAAATGATTTAAGAACAGGTACTCACTTTTGATTGGCACGTGTCAGGACCCGCCCACCGGAAGTGACGTCATAAGCCGGAAGTGACATGAAAAAAGCCCTTTTTGAGGCCTCAGACAATTTTAAACTGACCCAACAGTTGCAACAGTATTCCACAGCATCCCCAGAACATGTTAAGGACGCCTGGCATCATGTTAAAGTGACCCAACAGTTCCAAACCCCCAGAGCAGCTCATTTTTCAGTGACAAGACAAAGCAAGGCTCCACTCGCTGCCTGCCTGCCTGCCTGGCTCTGAGAACGTGCAGGCAACTCAAACGTGCAGGAAATTCAAATGTTACAGGGGGCGGAGTCGACGAGTGGGCGGGCGAATGGGTGGGGCCAGCTGTAATCCTAGGAACCGGTACTCGCTTACCCCCGCGTACCATCACTGACCACCAGGGTGGTAGGGTGGACAGGTGGGAGGTGAGTGGAATGAGAAGGCAACTGGGGTGGACAGGAGGGAGGATCCAATCCATGAAGGGAGCAGGCTTGGCAGTACCAGTGCCTGCTGAATCCTAATCCCCTTCCCAGGCCCAATCTGTCTTCGCTGGTCAACGTGGATCTTCAGTAATGTGCAACATTACTGGCACAGGTGCAAATAGACCCAGCAGGCTGGCATGGGCCGTTGCTCCTCTGAGGAGGTCTCAACATGCCAAAACAACCTTGCAGGCTACAGCGGATGCCACAACGGCAGCATTTTGCACAGGGAGTTGTATTGGATTTGGCCTTGATCCTTTTTCAAGTCCTAAATCTTTTCAAGTCCTAAAGTTCTATTTAAAAAATGTAAAGAATTTGTACTTGGCAAAATGTTTCCCCCTAAATCACACAGTCTTATTTAAAATTCAGCATGCCTAATTTTTCAGGAACGTGGTGGCTCAGCAGTTAATCCGCTGTTGCTGGGCTTTCCAACCGCAACGTTGGGAGTTCAAGACTGCGTGACGGAGTGAGCTCCCGTCGCTTGTCCCAGCTCCTGCCAACCTAGCAGTTTGAAAGCACCTAAATGCAAGTAGATAAATAGGGACCACTTCGGTGGGAAGGTGTTCTGTGCGCTACAGCGTATAGTCATGCTGGCCACATGACCACGGAAGCTTGTCCTCGGACAAAACGCCAGCTCTACAGGCTTTGAAACGGAGATGAGCACCGCCCCCTACAGTCGGTCACGACTAGACCATTCGGTCGTGGGGAAACCTTTAATGTTATTTTGCAAGATTCTGCATCAGTCATCAACAAGTCATTTTTAAGGCGTATAAAAGTGCAAATGTTTAGCCAAAATGAGGAGCAAAAAAAAAAAAAAAATTAGGCTTTAAAAAATGACTCTAAATTCTACCTTGTTGCCTGTCATACTCTTTTGATTATAAAAGACAAAGCAAGTACCGTATATGTTTCTGTCAGGACTTCGTAGTGTGAAAGAGCAATACTGCTTTTGTGTGCTGAGGGAACAAGCTACAGGTGTCCTATGATATTTCTTGAGAAGGAAAATAGACTTGAAGGCATTTGTCTCTCCTTGACTATTTCTGTTTGGGACATGGCTCTGTATGCATCACAGAAGTTGCTGGCTCCACCATGCAAAGTAACTTCAATAATGTTTTTTCTGCTTATTTTAAAGAATCAGATATTCTTGTCTATCCAGCATGTATTCAAAATTTAGTCCAAACATTTTAATGGACTTTGAAATTCCAGTTTTAACAGCTCTGCCTCTAATGTCATGCCAGAATCCTCTTCATTGGTTTTGCTACTATTTATCTCACTCGTCGTCGTAAATCCAACCCACATTTTCATTACACAAAGTTATCATGTCGCAAAGTCACTTTATGGTAAACATTCCATGCCAAGTGACATGTGAAAATTGACATATCCTTGAATGAAAGTTTTCATATGAAGTTACAGCAATTTGGTCTTTCATACAATTTTAAGTAGAAAGCCTTTCTTCAAGTTTTTGTGGTCCTTCTGTTTCTGATTTTCCCAGATGTAACGTATTTTCTTGAGTTAGCACATTTCCCCTTTTAAAATACAATTAATTAGAACATATGGGGTACTTGTACCACAGCATGCTCTATAAAAATTCAAAGGGACATAATTAATTGGAATACTAGGAAACAGCATGTTTCTACAAGCCCAGTAAAATCCATGATAATCATTTTAACCTAATTTATGTTCTAAGTGTTTGAAAGATGAAGATGATTGTAGTAGCAGCTGGATTTCAAACTTTTTGCCTTCAAGGCAATATTTTGTGGGCTTGAGGCTGGAAAACAATACCATGAAAAATGGAAATGAAATATGTGGAATACCAAAAAGGTCATGCCAAATGAAAAACTTGTGGTTTTAGTATTTTTGTTCTTGCGATTTGCACTGTTCACATTTAAAAATAAAACAAAACCCTTTTTTATTTATGTTGCGTAAAAAGTCACTGTTTATTAAACATTTAATAAAAACTTACTTCACATACTTTTTACTGTGGCTCTTAGAGTTTTAATTTTAATTGTACATTTCAGTCAGGTTTTATGCTTACCAAGTTCTGAGAAGGGGGATTCATCTGCACCAGGAATGTTTATTATTTCCTAAAACAAATTAGTATGATGATGTCCATTTATGTCCGAAACAGGAATCAACTGGGGCGGTAACTAGCGACCTTTTCACATGTCCTATGGGTGAATACATGGGTGAATCAGAGCTCAGTCTTATCCAGTGTCCTGCAGAGGGATGCAGAGGCATTTCTCTGACCAAGAAAACTAAAGAACATTAGCACAAGAAAAGCACTGGATATGCAATATCAGTGTATCTCAAGTTGATCTGACAGCCCTTTCTTCACTTCAGAGTGCCCTTAGGACAACAGCAATGTGACTTGGAGTGCTGCTACTGCTGCCTCTAATTTGCATAATTAAAAAAAAATATATACCTGTACAAAAACAGCACATCCCTAGTGCGGTTTCTTCAGTGCAGGACTTCCATGTTCAATTTAAAGGGACTGCACAAATGAAGGAGTTCCTTCACATCCATGTTTGAAGAAACCAAGGGAGGAGCAAGATAAAGAGGTGGGTGGTCAGAAACTGGTGAGCAGAAACCAGAGCAACCAGGGTTGTTTTTGAGGTGGGCTGGAGGAAGGCTGTGGGTGGCAGCAGACTCGGGTGAAGGGCACCCCAAATCCACTACCCTCTCACTGCAGTTTGTCACTGACGCAACGTGCATACCTTGCCTAATGGATGGGAGACCCCTGCCTTAGGAGAAGGAATGGGGAGAGGTGAGTACCTAGCCCTTCTGAGGAGAGAAGCTTGCTCCCTAAAATGCTCCCCCACCAGAGTTCTAGATGAATGCTTATGTCATGATCTGGGACAACACAGAAGGAAAAAGCAACTGCAGGTTAATTTCAGTTCCTAAATATTCCAGTGTTTGCTGGGACACAGCAGTGCACTGGCAAGAAAGGAGATTGTTTCATGAACAATCACACAGCAAAGTTGTGGTTAGTATTTTTAATAAATGTGTAGCCAGTGTGGTCAGAAGTTGAAGAAATTGGGAGTGGAGAGACCCATGCTCAACTCTCACTGAACTGTGAAACATACTTTCATTGTTGGACTACATTAGTGGCAATCTTGTAGTCTACGTCACAGTGTTGCAAGAATAAAAAGTGGGTCAGAGACACTTGTAGACCACTCCGAGCAGAACAGATATGCAATCATTACTGCTAGCTACCAAATCAATTGTCCCGGGTGTAGCATATTCCATATTCATGTATACTTTGGTTCTGAAAAAATGTAACGATATTGGGGATTTGAATGTCTAAGAGCTCTGCTACAAGCCTAAGTTACTTGAAAACACTTGACTAGCTACGTTTCTGTATGGCTAGGCTGCTGATGAACACGTAAGTGCAATGCCACCAAAATAGTGGCAACTCTACAATTTACTTGATTTCTCAATTCCATAGCAATAGTCATTCTGAAATGTTGGCCTATTCAGAGGTTATAAATTGCATTTCCATGTGGTTCTACAGCAAGATTTGAAACATATTACTATATGCCTTGCAGTTGCCTGAGATGGTAACTTCTTTAATTAATTAATTAATTAATTAAATTGCTTGTCACAAAACTGGAATAGTATTGTTTTTAACCATAGCTAATTAGAAAGGAGGTATTTTGCCCTGACTAATTAAACATGGTTACTAGTGTTCCTGTCTTTTAGATGCAGTGCTAAGACAATGACCCATAACTGGAAATGGCGACTGATTCTATAGAATATATTCTTCCTAGCATATCTCATGTTTTAACATAGCAGCATTTGAGAGCAAATTCTTCAAGATTGGATTTACTCTGCAACAGAGGATTTATGTGCAAATATGCATCAAGTTACAAGAGATTCAGCAGCAGACAAACCTCCCAAGGCCAAAACTCAGATTTGCTTTAGCAAGTTTAATTCATGGGTGCCGTACTGGTTTCATACCGCAGGCTGAATAGCATTCATGATGTCTGATGGGGACCAGCAGTGATATGAACCATATCATGATCAGAATCAAGCACTTTTTTCTCATTTAGGAATTCATTAGCTCAGTGGCTTTCAAACATTTTAGATCAGGACCCACTCTTTAGAATGGCACTTGTATTGGGACCCACCGGAAGCAATTTCATTAACCTGGAAGTGATGTCATCTAACAGTAAGTGCCATCATTGTGACATAATCAAATGAGATTCCTGGAATGCAAACTGACATTCTTGGACGGCAGCAATTTCACAACCATGAAACATTCTTAACAGAAAGCAAGATTAGGGCAACATATTATGTAAAAGCACTGAACTAAAAACAAAATTTTTTAAAAAAACCCTTGCTTGAAAATTCAAATCACTCACAGTAGGATATATAGCAAAAGTAAGGTCTGCAGCTTCCAAGATGGCCGACCCCAGCTTTCCACTATCCACCTAACATCAGGTCGTGTACCACCAAGCAGATCCCAACCCAGTTTGAGAAACATTGCTTTACAATAATAACGTGTAGAATGCTATGGTTGCATGGGTGAACTTCTGTGTTGCTGTCATTCCCATCAGCATATGAAATAGGGGAAGTAAGTAATTAAGTATTTGGAAAAATGGACTCCAGCAGCACTTGGAAATGATTTTACCTTACCGCTACTGTCACCATTGTGTACATTAAATTATGGTTTACATGGTTTAGTTCAGGGGTGTCAAGCTTAAGGCCTTTTTTTCCTCTCCAAATCATTCATACCAAACCTTAAGAAAAATATATATTATCATATAGAGTACAATTTTTATATACATGAACAAGTGTTAGTGAAAAGACGATGCATTTTTCTTATCTATTATGATGCAGAAGGAGTGACTGAAATGCCTTTCAATCGTTCTTATTTTTCAAAGGCTTTTAAAAATGAAAGCCAACTGTATAATCTAATAGCCTTACTAGCTAAGGACAGAGAGAAGATTGAAAAACAATTGGACAGCCCAATCATACCTAAATCCCCCCGCTGACGCAGCCACGCCAGTATAGTGCATGCTGCATCCATGGGAGGGGGGTTATACCAGGGAAATCCTCCACTGCCACCATGGGACTCCTGGGATCCATGCCTTCTATTTGCAGGTGTTCATCTGAGATGTGCAACAGCAGCAGCAGAAAGGGAGATGGAAGGAGCTGGGATATGGGGAGGCCCGAACGGAGGCCTAAGTGTGCCCATGGCTGGCACTGAAACTGCGCCCGCAAGATGTTGCCCCACCCCCATGCGTCACTCTGACACACCTCCTTGCGCCTGGAAACGCTCCATTTCGGAGCGTAACAGAGACCAGGGAGGGCGGGTGGCCCGAAAAGCGTGCTGTTTCGCACGCGGACTGCGCGTAATGCCGCCCCACCGCTGCCCGGCACCCATGGCTCGTGCCACCCCGGGCTACAGATCAGATACGCGTCTGGATATGGGAGTATGTGGGAGCCGCCTGTCCCACCCCTGGTCAATCTCTCCACCTGGCAACTCCCCCGTTCCAGTTCCTTCCCACCCAGTTCCACCTCCGCCACTGTCAGACTGACCTTCCCCAGTCTGGCAGAAGGTCTCCTGTGCAACCACTCATTGCAGTGGCATGTTCAAAATTATGGATTGGGCCATCAGCGACTTCGACACTACAATTTCGCCCCCTTTCATAAATCAACTGTGACCACATGAGTTTTGTTGCCTATTCCTCTTAAAGCATTTTGAAGCCTTTCCAACCAGAATGGAATGCCTCATTGAAATACTATAACTTTTCAACAACATCGTACTCATAGTCTATCACCTAACATCATTGCATGAATTCTAACATTGCATGAATTCAGTTCAACATTTTCTGCTAAGCCATCCAACCACTGGTGATGTTGCAATAAGTGCTCTGCTTTGGATTTTTGTATTTGTGCTGGTCGAAACACTGAGTAGGTGGAAGGATCTTTGTGGATGTGAATGGTTACTCAGAGAGGTGGGAGCCTAAGAAACTAAGCTGGAGAAGTGACTTATGTTCTGGAGCATGGTTTGGAAGTTAGCACTGTTGTTAGCTGTAAATAACTTAATCAACAAGTACTTACAGTACATATCGCTTTTCAACATGAAGTTCATAAAGCGGTTTACAGGCAAATAGTAATAATAATAAAATTAAATGGCTCCCTGTCCCAAAGGTCTCACAATCTAAAACAATGCAGAACCCCACCAGCAACAGCCACTAGAGAAGACACTGTACAGGGGTGAAGAGGGACAGTTACTCTCCCCCTGCTGAATATAAGAGGAATACCACTTGAAAAAGTGCCGCTTGCCCAGTTATCAGGGGTAACACCTCATAAGGTGTTTGTATCTTAGCACAGTGTAGCTGAGGCACCACAGCACAAGATGGGTATATTGAATTTAGATTCAGTATATGTAAAACACCAAATGTAATCCCATCACTTGTCACATGGTGACAAGTTCCAAAATAATAATTGCAAGCAAATCTGCTTCTAGCAAGCATGTAATGTGCTAGCCATTTATACACTCTTAAGTCAGGTTGTTGAAGTATCACCTACTGTGATATCTGCATTGCACTGACACAGCAGAGGTCTTAAATTATTGCATAACTTTCTCTCCCAGTATTTTTAAGAATCTCAAACTATTCATTTTCCAGAGTATGCTGGTAATTCACAATGTTTACCTGATATTATCATAATGTTGACTGTCACACAATAGCATTGGAGTGTCAGTGAGAGATTTACTGTAGGTTATACAGACTAAACGACAGGCCAGCATGAATTACTGGTTACCTATCACTACTCTTGGTGGTTGTAGGCTAGATAAGCAAACTTTTATTTTTTGCTTTCAGAATCTGTTTCTGAAATGGAAACAAGACACCAATATTTTAGAACTTATAATTAGTGCCCAGAAAAGTACTTATAAATGAAGCTAATTAACATTCTGTTCCAATCCAGAGTGTGCTATCATTCCTGTGAATTATACAAAGGTTAGGTTATATCTGAAAATGGTGTTTTAATAGTTTTCAATTTAGAGTTTCCATAGTAGTAGCGATACAATGAAAAATTATAATGCTATTAGAAGTACTCTAATATGATTTCTGTCTCTTCCTTTTCCTACTTTGCCCTTTGATTAAAATGTAATTTCAGTTGATTACTGCAGTGTTTATCGGTCTATTAATATATTTAATTTGCTGATGGTATCTCCATTGAATCTAAATGCCACTTAATAGAAGATTAAAAGTTCCATGCAGAAAATAATGATCATTTTATTTGAATTAAGATGCTTTTGACTTAGTGAACTCATGTTGGCTGTTCAGATTATTCACAAAGTAATCTCCAGGAACCAGAGCACATATTATCAGCACCATTCAGATTCTACTAGAAAAAGTTTCCATATGATATCTTACCTTTCTTGCACCAGTCATGTGTAGTGCTTGCCATCACATCATTCTGGGACCTGATCCAGAGAATTGTTGCACTCCTGCTATTCCTCTGATGAGTTGACAGTACTGGAGTAGAGCTTGTCACCCTCAACTTTACAATGGTATGACATCATATGACATTAGGAATGTGATGGTGGTAGGTTATCACACAGAGATAATTTCCAGTTGTTTCTGTATGACATTAAGTGCTATAGTTTACAATGCCCATTATCCTGACTGCCGCAGTCAGGCAGCTGCCAGAGGCTCCTTGGGAGAAGGGGACTTTTGTCCCCTTTCCCTGGGGAACGCCCTGCTGCCTGTAAAGGGACTCCTCAATTTACTGGTGGTGAATCGAATAACCCTGTGTCGAGCTGCCCAGGACCAGGCCAGGGTGGAAGCCCCCCCCCAGGTCCAACTCCTCCTCCCCTCCCTCCACCTGGTTCTGCCCACTCTCTCCCTTGCCCCAAATGGGCTTACCAGTGGCACTGCTGGACCACTGGCCATCCCATCCATCCATGTTGGGTGCCTGGTGCTTAATGAGCACCAGCCCAGTGTGGGCAGTGAGGTTTCACGGATGTGCTTTACAGCATATTTGTGACACTTTTAGCTGGCAATGCACATGCTCAGGATTGTGTTCTGGATCAGTGTTCTGCCAGCACTGGCGCCTGTAAGGCGTGTGCTACTGGAGCTCTGGTGGAAAGGTGGGAGGGGCCCAAGAAAGGGTGACCCTAGATGGGACAGGGAAGAATAGTGTTGGGGAGGCTGTAGGAGGGGGTCGATCCTGCAGCAATGGCACATGCTGGATCCTATCCTTCGTTTCCAAAGCCTCCCCACCCCTTTCTCTCTATAGACTTTGTGCCAGCTAATGAGATGGTGCAGACCAGAGGAAACCCATTGCAGAGCAGGAAGCATGCGCCTTTTTGGCATGGCTGCACTGGTGGGGGAGCAGGATAGGATTGCACCATCAGGCATGCATGTGCAAGTGTTTTGCCATTAACACTTTTCACACCATAGTGGAGTCCACTCCTAAGGGTTAACCTGCATGTTACAAGGAACATGTTTTCTGTTTTCATACATAGGGATCAAAAAAGGAACAAGATTGGCTGATACAGTCGCATAGTAATCATTTGCTCCTGACATGGTTCCAATCCCACTCATGGTTTACTCCCATACTGTTTGTAGTGGGGGGGGGACTCGGTGCAGTTGAGATCAGAACTGAGATAGGGACAGTCCTAAAAGCATCCTACCTTCCCCCATTGTGTGCCTTTGGCACTTTTTTTTGTCACTACCCCAATGCACCACTTACTCAGAAATCCACAAAAACCTTCAGACCACTTGCATATTCTTCATGGTGTGCAGCTTGGCTTAAAATTCAGCCCAACGTTTCAAAATCACCTTGGCCAGTTCAAGGGGCGGGTTTGAGGAAGGAATAATTCAGACACATGATGTAACACCCAGAGCTCCCTAGTCAATCCTTTGGATGCAAACCTAATAGGGTGCATATCATTGCTATCAGGATATTAGAAAATATTATAAATCTTAGGCTGTATAGATTTGGACAGTATAGTAATAGAACTTGAAGTGACATCAAAACATATTGGATGCAAAAATAATTAGAAGATAGTGGCATGCTTCTGATGTCACATGAATTCCAGCACTGGGGTAAGGGCAATGCAGCTCTGCGGTAAAGGAACAAACATCCCCTTACCTTGAGGAGGCCTCTGTGACTTCTGCTTCACTGCAGGATGAAGCACATGCTCCATTGGCACAACTATGTCAGTGCTGGAAAGTTGGTTAGGGTTGCACCCTAAGCCCGGAATGGAATCAGATGGAAATGGTAGGTCAGGGCCAAAGCCACTTAGGGCCGAACCCTATCCAACTTTCCAGTACTGATCCAGCCATGCTAACAGGTTGTTCTCTTCATCCTGCAGTGGAGGGACAGCCATGGAGGCCAGTGAACATTTCTTCAGATGAATTGCATCTGAGTCAGTGCTGGAAAGCCCTTATTTCCTACTTCACATGAACCATGCATTGGTATAAAACTGGAATATACTTTACAGTGGTCCAAAAATCAGAGGTCACCAAAATCAGGAAACAAAGATGCCCTAAGACCTGCAGAAAGCCAAGGAATTAATACACACATTTTAGAGTTGAGGAGCACAGACCTTGAGAGAAAGGTTATAAGAGAAAAGCCATGGCACAAAATTTTCATAATGTACCATTGTGCTTGGTACTGTAGACTATTGGAAGTCCGAAGCCTTTGCTGATTACCCAGAAATTAATCAGTTACACGTACTTCTATGAAGTCTCTCAATCCCCAACCATATTTCAGTGCTCTGTTTTGCAGTATCATTCTGTCCTCTCTGACTTTACAGGACAAGTTTTCTATAACCTTATACACAAGAAACTAACTGAATGTGGCCCAGCATGAATTTATTAGCAGGAATAAACAGGTAAATGTTTCAGGAAATTGAATAAATTGTGACACAGGGAGATTTTCATTCTGTGTGTCCTAGATTTTTGGATGGATAATGATTCCTAACTTTCTCATTATGATTTAAAGGTTGTTAAGCTCAATCTTAAGGAAATCCAGACTGTCTTGGGAGAAAGTCAAGAAAGATAACATTAACACACACACATCACGTTCAACTAACCCACTCTCTGCAGCAGATTTAATGAAAAAAAAATTAAAAAAATCAAAAGCCTAAGGAAATTTTGTGGGCTTTAACAAACACCTTGCTTTCTTTTCATGAAATAAAAGTCTTCACCTAGTGAAATCCACTGGAATTGTCCAGGGGTATCAAAGTTGGCCTGCATTTTGACAAGATTCATAAATGACAACCAGCCTAATCTTACCCTTGCTGCTGTAGGCAGGATGGGCACACAGGAAGTTGCAAATGTGCAGTAAGCAAATGCAGCCGTGTTGCAGCCATGTAGAGGCCAGTGCCATAGGCAGCACTGGCAGGACTCTACCAGTGCTGGAGCTGCACTCCCCAACCAGGGTAAATATACCACTGGGCAGTGAGGAGGGGGGGCATAGGGGGCTCAGGCAGTAGTGTCATTCAGTAACAAGGAGACGGAACGCGAGGCAGGACTTACCCCTTGATTGACAGGGAGCCCGCGACGCGTCGCCGCCTGCCTTTCCGCCACGGGGACTCCTTCCGGGTGGCGCGCCCCTCCACGGCTCTCCTAAGCACCCAGCACGCCACCCAGGCAAGCGGGCACCCCCTCCGAAGCCAGGGGTGCCCGCGCGGCACTCGGCAAGGTGGCGACGCGTCAGAAATGGGCAGCCAATCAGGCGGTAAGTCCCGCCTCGCGTTCCGTCTCCTTGTTACTGAATGACACTACTGGGCTCAGGCCTGGGATGTCAGAGGAGACTTCAGCCACATTCCAATCCCCGTCCTTCCCCTGAAAGCCCTATATGGGACTACTCGTTTCTGCACTAGCATTTGAGCTGGTTCAGATCCAAGTAGCCTCATTTAGCAGGCTGGAACTTGAATTCCCTTGCCTGAGGGAGACCTCTGTCTGCCTCCCTGGCCCAGCAGGATACAGCGGTGGCCATTTTAGTGCCACTGTACTGTGGGACGGGCAGCCTGGTAAAGTTTGGGATGTTAATTTAGAACAACTGTGCCATAAACCACACTTCCTTCTCACATCTGTTCATAAACAGATTAATCTGTGGGGAAAACTTGTTTTCTTCTTATATAGAGAAAAGAATAAGAAAAATAAAAATAAATCGCAATTTTGTAATATCCTGTAGATAGACATTGTGGTATAAAACAGTTCTCCACCAGCCATCAAGCTTCATGTCAGTTATAATTGCTAATACGTCTTAGAGGAAACTGCAGAGTGCTACTGTGTTTATCCATATTACGTTGTGATTGAGGCAGTAGAGCAGAACTCTTGACTAACAAACCATAGTATCAAAACATGGAATGGGAAGGGCCAACTTTCTCTTATCTACTTGCAATTTGCTTTGCAGAATTGCCCCAGGCTGCTGCACATTTTTCACAGCAAAATGGTTTATGGAACATTCATGTGGGAATGCACACATTTAACTGCCAAATATTGAGCGTTTTTTTACCCTATGTAAAATTCTGGTCTTCTTTATGATTCCCAAAGCTGCCTTATAGGGAGAAAGGCAATGGTTTGGCCTTCTAGCCCAGTAGATAGTCTTCTAGCCCACTATCACGCTGGCTGATAGTGATTTTTCAGATCTCTAGCAGGGGACTTTCCCAGCCCTGCTTATGTATGATCCATTATAGCTCAAAAGAAATTTGATTCAGAATTTGAATTCTGAAGTCCAATAGTATCTGAGGGCGCAATCCTAACCAACTTTCCAGCACCAGAGTAAGGTAATGCAGCTCTGAGGTGAGGGAACAAACATTCCCTTACCTTGAGGAGGCCTCCGTGACTACTGCTCCACTGCAGGACGCAGCATAGGCCCTATTGGCACAGCCATGTCAGATTTGGAAGGTTGGTTAGGGTTGTGCCCTGAATCACTTGCACTCAGACATGTCATGTAGCGGGTACGCGGGGGTATGCGCGTACCCGTTCCTAGGATTAGGGCTGGCCCCACCCATTTGCCAGCCCACTCGTCGACTCCGTCGGCGCTCCGCTCCGCCCCCTGCAACGTTTGAATTGCCTGCACGTTTGAGTTGCCTGTACGTTATCAGAGCCAGGCAGGCAGGCAGGCAGGCAGGCAGCGGAGCGAGGGAGACCGATGGCAGCAGCAGCGTGAGCAGGTAGGCTGCCTGAGGTTCCCTCCCAAGGAGGCGCGGCAGTTCCTGGGGGGGGAATTGGTAGCCTGTGCGGTGGCCCCGGAGAAGGCCCGGGACTCTCGGGCCTTTTCCTGCGCCGCCGCACGACCTACCAAGGAGGAACGGCGGTTCCTGGGGGGAGTGTTCCTGGGTTCCGGCTATGACCTCACTTCCGGTGGGCAGGCCCCGACACAAGTGCCAATCAAAAGTGAGTACCTGTTGCTAAATCATTTAGATGCCATTACTGCTTGCACTGGATTCCCCAATCTGTTCAATCCATTCCCAAAACACCTGGCCTTCCAGAGGAGTGGGAACAAAAAAACTCTTCTCTTTTGAAGAATATTAAACTCAAGGGGAAGAGAGTAGTGTTTCAATTTAAAACCTAAAAATGTTCCAGCACAGAATTTAAATGTTACCTGTTGTACTAAAATATTTTGCACACTGTTGCAAAATATTGCACCAATAGGGTGATGGTGGTGGTGGTGGGGTTTGTGTGTGTGTGTGTGTGTGTGTGTGTGTGTGTGTGTGTGTGTGTGT
>JAJKFI010000014.1:4532411-4555591 GCA_029204185.1 Lerista edwardsae
CTCTCTCTCTCTCTCTCTCTCTCTCTCTCTCTCTCTCTCTCTCTCTCCTTCCTTAGGGAACCTGCCTTTCTTAAGGAAGGTGATTAAGCGGGTAGTGGCATCCCAGCTCCAAGGGTTCCTAGAAGGGACAGATGTTCTTGACCCCTTTCAATCTGGCTTCAGACCAGGGTTTGGGACAAAAACAGCTTTGGTCGCCCTCATGGATGACCTTTGCCGTGGACTAGATAAGGGAAAGGCATCCCTGCTGGTCTTTCTAAATGTCTCAGCAGCCTTTGATATAATTGACCATAGTATTTTTCTGGGTCAGCTAGCAAAGCTGGGGTTAAAGGGAACTGCTCTGAAATGGTTCCACTCCTTCCTGGCTAACAGGTCCCAAATGGTGATGCTGGGGGACTCCTGCTCCGCACTTTGGCCTTTACAATATGGAGTGCCCCAGGGTTTTATTTTATCCCCCATGCTCTTCAATATAGACATGAAACCACTGGGGGAGATCATCCAGGGATTTGGAGTGGGGTGTCACCAATATGCTGATGACACTCAACTCTATCTCTCTTTACCATCCCAAACTGTCTTCAGCCTCTTGGCTGTGAAGGTCCTGGGGCGCTGCCTGGGGGCACTTGGGGTATGGATGAAAGTCAATAGGTTAAGACTGAATCCAGCAAAGACAGAAGTCCTCCTGGTCAGGAAATCCTCAATGCAGACACAAAGTCTTTCACCCACTCTGAATGGAGTCACACTTCCCCTGCAAGAACAGGCGCGCAGTCTAGGAGTGCTCCTAGACTCTCAGCTGTCTCTGAAGAACCAGGTAGCAGCTGTAGCTAGAAGTGCATTTGCCCAGCTTCGATTGGTGCGCTAACTATGACCATACTTGATCCGTTCTAACCTGGCCACAGTGGCCCATGCTTTAGTGATTTCAAGGCTGGACTACTGCAACTCGCTATATGTAGGGCTTCCCTGGAGAACAGTTTGAAGGCTACAGTTAGTACAAAATGCAGCAGCCCGGGTGGTTACAGAGGCTAGACGGTTTGAGTCAGTAGGACCACTCCTTCAGCAGCTGCAGTGGCTGCCCATTTAATTCCGAACTCAACTTAAGATGATGGTTCTGACCTTTAAGACCCATCATTACTTAGGCCTGGCCTACCTAAAGGACATACCAGCCTACCCATACATACCAGTTCTCCCTCTTAGGTCATCTAAAGAGGCTCTCCTTCGAGTGCCCACACTGTCCCAAGTTAAAGGAATGGCAGCTCAGGGACAAGCCTTCTCTGTAACGGCTCCACCAATACGGAATTCCCTTCCAGCAGAAGTAAGAACTACACACCACCCTCATGGCCTTTCGGAGAGGGCTCAAATCATACCTATTTCGTCTGGCCTTTGGATGATTGTGTGGCTGTCTCCCCTCTGTCCCTCTGGCATAGTGTCATAGTTTTGCTCACTCCCCGGCCAAATGTTTTTCCCTCCCCTCAAATGACCTGATATGGAGAATTTGGTCTAATTTTATTCTTGTTACTCTCATTGTTCCCATTAATGTTTAATGGGAACAACATTAATGTTGTTGTTGTTTCTTAAATTCTTGTTTTACTTTTGCGGCTACATTTGTGGCTTACGGTTTGTTCTCTCTAAGCAGCCTTGGGCATTTGCTTCAGCATGGAATAGGCGGGGCAAAAATTCTTCACATAAATAAATAAATAAATATTTTCAAAGGTGTTTGTGTTTCGGATAGTGACCTATGCTTTTATGCTTATACATGATTATATATGTGTAATTTGGAGAAGCCATATTGCTCACTGGCATGGGAGTTGCTCTAATATCCCAGTTGTCCTAATATCTTTTGAAAGATGATCCCAAAGAAGGAATCTTGTCCATCTCCTAATTGAGAATTTGCTATGGAGAAGGCTGGCAGAAAATCCAAACTGAATAGTATTCAATATACCAAATGCACATTTGATATTGAAATGCGTGGTGAAAGCAGAATGTTCTAGTTTGAATTGTGCACAGCTAGACATAGAAGTAATATGCTACTTCTCTCGATACTGATAAGAGCTCACTTTAATACACTTACTATAAATCAGTCATTCACAAGAACATTGCATGAATTGTGAGGGTTTGTTAGATGACACTATGGGCATGTTTCCATTTTCTTTCCAACACAGTATGGAGCAAGGGGAATAAGACTATTTAATTGTCTTGCACAATGGCAGTGTCTCCAATTTGAATCTGGGATGCTGGCAATGCTGAGCAGGGTATGCCTGAGTGTATCTCAGAAATTGTGCCAGAATGAATTTTTTTATTTATTTTTTCCTAAGGGACCATCAACACGACCCCATCTTTTGCAGCCTATAAACTTCTGTCAGTTTGTTCTACAAACTCCATGAACATGCCCAAACCCAGAGCATACAGTATTAATCAGTGTTAGTGAACCTTGAAAATTCTCCTTTATCCTGTGACCTTGTTGTCATATTGGGCTTGTGGCTGCAGAGCACTCTGGCAGAGTGTCTGAACCTTGCAAAATTCATATCTCAGCAATCTGCCTGCCTTAGATGGTAAAGTTCAACATGTGTTCCCTCAAATAAGTGCCAAAATGCAGCAGCAGAGTTGCCAGTAAAAATCCAGTAGTTCTACTTCACCCCCATCTAACCCGTCCAATAATTGTTTTATTATTAAAGGGGCTGTAAAAGCTTTGAACATTCTGTGCTGTTCATTGGCAGGGGACAAAGACTTAAACAAGGATTTTCTGTGACAAGTGGTATTTACTATTTTAAGTAAGTCATTGTCTTTTAATTTCATAGAACCATAATAAGTGCATTACTTACCTGAGGATTGGCGCTGCCGCGAGCGCCGGCCGACTGCCTTAGCGCCGACACGGATGAGCTTTACGGCACATTTGCAACACCGGCTGGCCAGCGCAGGAACACAGCACCGGCGCTAAGGGGGGTGTAGGATTGCGCTGTCAGTATCTTAAATATATAAGTAATCCGCATAATACAGTAGAATGCATTATCAAGTTTGCTTTTGGATGGACTTTTGCATGATTAGCAAGTCCCCATATTGTAACCCTAACATTGGAAGAAGGCTTAGGACGATCTGTCTTTCTAGAACTTCTGAAAAAAAATGGAGTATATTTTTTTAAAAGGAAAACTTTATAGAGCTATGGGCAGCCCGATCTTATGGGGCTCTATTGCTGGTGCTGCAGCCCCAGTGCTGGTGGTGGGTGTCGCAAAGATGCTATAAAGCACATTTGCACCACCTTGGAAGTCAATGCTGTCTGCAGAGAGGTGTGCATCATTCCGTCAGCACCACAGATCGATCCCCAGTTGCTGGTGGAATGAAGGTAAGCCCAAATGGTGCGGGGCATGGGGTGTGTGGCAGCAGGGAGGTGGTTCTGGATGGAGAAGGTGGAACAGGGGAGGGACAAGGCCCTGGAAGGCCTCCTCCGCCGAATCCTCTCTCCCCCCAGGCTCGGAAGCAAAATAGCTGGCTCTTAATTGAGAAGCCCAATTGCCCGGACCTGGGGTGTTATTCGGCATAAGGGGTGATTATCCTCTTCCCCCAAGGTGACTTCCAGCCTTCTTGTTTCCAGTACATGATACGATGGTTGCCTTTTGGACCACCACTCCTGTGCTGGATAGGATTGGGCCCGAAGTAAGGTATCTACAGGTCATGCTGTCTAATCATTAAAAAAGGGGTTGAGAATAAAACAGCCAATATTACCATGCCATTGTACAAATCGATGGTAAGGCCACACCTGGAATACTGTGTCCAGTTCTGGTCGCCGCATCTCAAAAAGGACATAGTGGAGCTGGAAAAGGTGCAGAAGAGAGCGACAAAAATGATTACGGGGCTGGGGCACCTCCCTTATGAAGAAAGACTGCAGCGTTTGGGGCTCTTCAGTCTAGAAAAAAGGCGCCTGAGGGGGGACATGATTGAGACATACAAAATTATGCATGGAAGGGATAAAGTCGATAGAGGGATGTTCTTTTCCCTCTCTCAAAACACCAGAACCAGGGGGCATCCGCTAAAACTGAGGGTTGGGAGAGTTAAAACAGATAAAAGGAAGTACTTTTTTACCCACCGGGTAGTTAATCTGTGGAACTCCTTGCCACAGGAGGTGTTGATGGCATCTGGTCTTGATGCCTTTAAGAGGGGATTGGACAGATTTCTGGAGGAAAGGTCCATCGTGGGCTATAGGCAATGATGGATTGTGCAACCTCCTTACAAAGGTGGTGGGCTACTGGTACCGGGTGCAAGGGAGTGGCAACAGGATGCAAGCATCTTGTTGTTTCATGCCTCCCTGGGGCACCTGGTGGGCCGCTGTGAGATACAGGAAGCTGGACTAGATGGGCCTTTGGCCTGATCCAGCAGGGCTCTTCTTATGTTCTTATGTTCTTATGTTCTTATCTCTTCCTTGAGAGAAGGCAACCTACATCCAAGGGGTCCCCAACAGAATCCTGTCCAGCCATTTTTTTACTCTTTTTTGCAACTGTCAAGGATGAACATTATACAATCTCCTCTTAAGGTTATTTCATTCCTGAATCTGTTTGCACTGCTAGGGAGATCTTCCTAGTAGTTAATCCTGTAATTAACTGCAGTCTGAACTCTGAGCTCACAGTGTTTCTATCGTTCACTCTCACCGTTAGGAAGAGCTTCCTAACAACTAAACAAACTGTGGACTGGAATATTTTGAAGAGAGATATTCTGTTATTGTCTTCCTTGAAGTCTGCAAGGAAAGTTTACTTTCATGACATTTACAGCCAGATAAATTCATGCTCAGCTTTATTTTTCGTGTAAAGCTGAAACATTTCAGTATGCCCCCAAAGTCAACCTTTCCTCTCACACCTGCTACAACCTGTCAGCACAATTCAGTGTCCTTTTGTAGAAAGAAAAGTAGTCAGGTCCGGCAGGAACATGGGGTTATTAGTTGGCCCCACTTGACTATTTGTTTGCAGAAATTCTAAGACACAATGGAATGCTTACTTGTCTGGGATAAAAGCACACAAGCAAACTTAGAAGAGAACTTGAATTGCAATAAATTAAATGACATTGTTAAGATTTGCTGTGGTACACGTTGCCAACAAGCAATGGAGACTGCAGCTCTGTATTTGTTTTCCCCTTATCACAAGAAATAGGCGAGTATCAAAAGGTCCGAGGTCCAGCTCTTTTCTGTTAGGCACCCAACCATGTTGATTCTTATTAAAGCTTTATCTCAACTATCAAAATATCTCAGGTCTCCAAAATGTGCCTGCAAATCTAGTGAGAGCATTTTTCTCAGGGGATTATAAGTACTTTCTGCCTGTGATCAGAGCACTGATAACAAGAAAATAGCCTCTCTGTCTGAGATTGGTTTCAGCAGGAAACAAAAAGACCAAGGATATAAGAAAACAGTAGGGGAAGTAGGAATGTTGTTATCTATATTGGAGAAACTCATAAATGGTTCAATTAAGATTGGGTTTGGTGCTGAGGTTAAGGATTTGCATAGATAGTTGCAGTTCTTTTTCAAATATCCTTTCAGAATCAAAGAGATCTTCAAGCAATTCAAAAACCTAATAAAAATGCCTGGTGGCTAAGTAACCTCTTTGAAACTCTAGAGGCCAACAGAATTGAAACAAGGAACACAGGGAGGGATCTCTGCAGCCCACAACATCCTGATCATAACTGTGACTGATAAATTTGTAAAATATAAATACAACGCAGGACAGGCACACTTCAAGGCAAGCTGCCTACTTTCAAGATGTACTGTTGTACAGTAGTAGCACATGGGATGCTGGCTGAAACCTTTCAGTCTCACTCTTCCTGCTGGTTCCACCCTTATTATTTGCTGCCTCTTTCCTTCCTGGAAAATTAACAAAGCATCCCACAGTCAATGGAGGTGGTGGTTGTGAGCAAAGGAACAGGCAGTAGTAGTAGCAGCGAGCAACAGAGTAGGCGCTGAACTGAAAGGCCTGTTAGTTGATGGGAAACTGTAAAAGTTAAATGTCCCTACATTTGTGACGTTATTGTTTATGAGAAAGAAAGGGTTTATAGAATCTGTTCATTTCCTCTGAATTTTCACCTAAATTAAATGCTTTTTGAGATGAGCTTTAGGTCCTTAAATAAACCTGGAGTCTTTTTCACATAGCCCTCACGTGTCAATTTCAAACATCAAACTTTTCTCATCCTGCCCCTCTGCTTTCTCCAGAAAGCTGCCCTATTAACAAAAATGGCCTGAACAAATACTTCTTTTTCTTCCTCAGTTGTTTGATGGACTTGTTTGGGACAGTTTCACACTGTAATCTAATATTGAGCCTTCAGTGCACATGGTGCTTTGCAGAGTAACATAAATGAAAGATAGTTCCCTATCCCCAGTTGTTCACACAGGTTGATTATCCCTTATCTGAAATGCCGGAGATCTGAAGTGTTTTGGATTTTTTTTTTTAACTTTGGAAGCTTGGGTAAGCTGTTTTGCAGTGCAAAACCTTCCTTGGAAGGAAGCTCCACCAACATCCACATGGCTTACAGCCTAGGAGCAGCACCAGTCATGAACCGAGCCCATGTTCCTCCTGGGGCCAGGACCTCAGAATGCAACCCACCCACCCCCATTAAGGAGACTGCCACCCCCGCCTCACCCGGAGCACCCGGAGCTTCGTGCGATGTCTTCCAGCCCCCCAAAAGCACTCTGAAGCCTGCAGAGGGCATTTAAACATTACTTCTGGGTTTTGTTGGATTTCTCCCCCATCCACATAGTGTCTCATGAAGTTTCTCTTGGTGGAAGTTCAAGGCTGTCCCTAAAGGAGAATGGTCAGAGATCATTGGAAATGGAAATCATTTGGAAATAACCAAATCATGCAATTTTATCTAGGTATGCATTAAGTGATGGTAAAGGTAAAGTTTTCCCCACGACCGAATCGTCTAGTTGTGACCGACTATAGGGGTTGTTGCTCATCTCCGTTTCTAAGCCTGTAGAGTCGGCGTTTGTCCGAGGACAAGTCATGTGGCCGGCATGACTATACGCCGTAGCGCATGGAACGCTGTTATCTTCCCACCGAAGTGGTACCTATTTATCTACTCGCATTTTTACATGCTGTCGAACTGCTAGGTTGGCAGGAGCTGGGACAAGCAATGGGAGCTCACTCCATCACGTGGTCTCAAACTGCCAACCTTCTGGTCTACAGCTCAGTGGTTTAACCCGCAGAACCACCACATCCCTATGTGGTATAACATTATACCACAGGTGTGTATTACATTACATTAAATGTAAACAGGAAAAGTATGAACCAAGCCTTTGAAAACAATGGAATGGGATGAATTTAAAGTCCAGTGATTTCAATGGGGTGTGTGTATTGATAACTATATTACCTATTAAAATGCATATTATATTTTTTTTGTTGATTGCAATAATTCTTTAAAATTTAGATTGTTTTAATCAAAGACAAGTAGCTGAGAGGTGTCAGTAGTTCATTATCTCTCCAAGAGATACTTTTAAATAAAGATTCCTGCAGGGTTTAAACTGAAGAACAGCTAATAGCTAATAGCTAATAGCTATGTTAAAACTGACGTCTGTTGTGCCCTTCACTGAAAGGAGAAAAAAAGTGTTCACAGAATGAAGAATAAATCTTTTTTGTTTTATGGAAAATTATTGTAAAAAATGCACTAATAGATATTTTAGATATGCTGAAGTTGTTAAATGGCTTTGTTAAGAGGATGCCAGGAATTAGTAAATGACTCCAATTTAGAGATTCTAATACACAGTAGGACATTGTGTGAAACGAGTAGCTATCATCAGATTGTATATCAGATGCACAGTACGGCCCAAACTACATGTTACGCAGGACAGGTGGCTATCACTGAAAGCAGCAGCTGTTTGTCTACCCTCCAAATCTCTCCACATTGTTCTCTCCAAATCTTCTCTAATTGTTCATTAGAGAAGATGCCTGACATGCTGTCATTGCATGTAGGGTTCCTGCCTCTCCAAGTGGCAGCCAAAGAAGTAGAGGAGGGCCATGGCGACAGATGCACCGTCTCATACAATTCCT
The DNA here is from genome assembly GCA_029204185.1 of Lerista edwardsae. Taxonomy (NCBI): domain Eukaryota; kingdom Metazoa; phylum Chordata; class Lepidosauria; order Squamata; family Scincidae; genus Lerista; species Lerista edwardsae. The sequence goes on from JAJKFI010000014.1 coordinate 4,540,421, forward strand.
TTAACTAATCATTCCCAGAGAACATTTGAGGAGACATTGAATCGGCATTCTTCAGAGCATGTAGATCACAATCCCAACTTGGAGTTAGGCTGACATTCTTGTGCCAGCCTAGGAGTGTCACAAACGCACTGTGAAGTTAGGGAGCACATCCTCCCTAATTCCAAGAGTAGTGCAGACGCACTTTATGGCCTATTTGTGACACTCCTGGGCCGGCACAAGAGACTTCTGTCCAGGTTAGGATTGCACCCTCAGAGCACAATCCTAACCTGGAATTAGGCCAGCACAAATTAGGCCAGCAAAGTTTGGTTGGCACAAGGGCCACCGTAAAGGATGTTTGGACCATTCTCGGAGTCAGAGAGGCCAGCACACAGGTGTGCGCCATCCTCCCTGACTTTGAGCGTGGTCCAAACAAGCTTTGTGGTAGCCCTTGTGCCAGCCAAACTTTGCTGGCCTAACATGTGCCGGCCTAACTCCAGGTTATGCATGTCTACTCAGAAGCAAGTCTCTTTGAATTCAATGAGACTTACTCCTAGGAAGTGTCTATAGCAGTGATGGTGAACCTATCGGGCTAGACGTGTCAAAAATGCCTAACTTGACTCTGCTGGCGTGTCACTTACCCCCCAAAAGAGAAACAATTATTTACATATTCATTTTTTTTAAAAAAAGAAAAATACAGTTCAATTGCCATTTCATATATATTTGAGGTTTGTATTCATTGCTTATGTCAATAAAGGATTACTGACTAACTTACCATCCAATCATGCGTGAGGCTATACATTATATAAACGTCAAATCATTACAAAAATGAAAAAAGTAAGAAAAATCTCAGTCGTTGGTGCACCCTGATGTGTCACCCAAAATGGCATGGCGTGTCACCTTTGACACGCGTGTCATAGGTTTGCCATCACTGGTATATAGGATTGCAGGCTTAGTCTGTATCTAAGATGAGTGGGATGTTGTAGCTTCGCTGAGGCTAGCACAAGAGTGACTTCTCCTGCTTTCCCCATCCTAGCACGTTGCTCTCGTTTCTTACACAACAGTACTAGCCAGTATGGACTCTTAGCCCCTTTCTGCTACCCCTTTTCTCTCTGTGTATCTTACTCCAGTACAGATCTGCCCAGGCCAAATAGCAATCCCTCTATTAGATCAGATAGCAAGGCACTGGATTATACCCTAGTATTGGTATAGTGCTCTTAAATAATTGCTGTTGGCTTTTGTTTCACAGCTTGGTAAGAATATTTGGAAGGAACATAGATAGCTGCCTTAAATTAGAACGCAATCGTAAAGTGGGTTGGAATGGCGAGGTTGGCGGGCCTGCTCCATATCCAGCACACCTTAGGAGTGCTGGCGAGCCTCCCCAGGGCAAGGCACGTTTGCACCCTTGCCCCAGAGGATGCTCCAGTTATTTAGCAGGCGCAGGTTCAAGAAGGCTGCACAGCCCGAATTGGGGCCACATGGTCTGGGGCTGGAGGCTTGGAAGAGGCAAAGTGCTTATATCCCCTCTACCTCCCTTCCATGGTTCTATCCATTTTTTCTGCCCCCTCCCAGCATGCAATTTAAAGAAAACAAAAACTCTGGCTCAGATTACAAATTTAGCAGAACATCTAATTTGGCCTTCTTACCGGATATACTTTGAAATGCATAAATGGGGGAAACGAATTTGTATGCGGGGATCCTGGTGGTAGCAGATGGCACAGCTCATTGGTTCAGTGGAAATGGAAGGGTGAAAGGAGCAGGGATCCTGGGTTTATTTGGGGGATAATTACCAACAATAAAAGAAAGCCTCAAATTAAAGCAATGCAAGGTATATCAGTTATTCACAATAACTTGGGGTAGGTTGTTGCTACAGATTGCAAAGGAAGAGAATAGGGGAGAAGAAAGGAAGACCTTAGAAGGAAAAAGGGATGTGTAATGATGCAAGGGTGCAGAGAAAAAGAAGGGGGAGAAAGGGCATAGGGAAATTATATGGGTTCCCAGGGAAGCCTGGGGATAGGAATGTGGGGAATTTGGGAGTGTATTAAAGGAGGAGAAAGGAGGAAATTTGGGGAGTTGGTAGTGGCAGAAGGTAGGAAGGTTTCTAGGGTTCATGCCATAGCAGAAGTCTATGGTTGCCGGGTGGCACTCCTTAGTCAGAACCAAGGACCACAGGTAAAGTTGAGCCTATTACCAGGCTGTGAAATCATTCCATTCACTTGCAGTGGGGGAGGTAGTCTCTCCCAGTGAAAACTTCCTCTTAATGAATGTGTCAAACCTTGATGGGGAGTAGCAAAGGAAGATTTTCTTGATGGTTTGATTAAGGCCTGAGCTTTGATAGAAGTTTGATAGAGGCCTGAGCTCAGGTTTGATAGAGGCCTGAGCTTAAAATGGCTCAAAGATAGACTAAATTAATGGGGCAGTCCAGTCCTAACCTTCATTGGAGCAGGCAGGCTGACCGACTTGCTCTGCATCCAATGCAGGTTTGGATGCCACTGGAGATTACTGTAGGGCGAGGGGATATTTGTTCCCTTACCCTGGGGTAAACCCTATGGGGTTACTTGGACCCGCACCAGTAAAATCGGTGGCACAAATCCAAGCAGCTTGAATCAGGGCCAGGCAGCCTGTGGATGGGGGTTAGGATCCAGCCTAATGGTCAGAATTGGTGTCCACCCTCCTTCCTGGCCGGCCCACCCACGGGGCCATTCTCCCCCTGCCCAATTCCACTTCCCTCCCACCTCCTTCCCAGCTTCCCAAGCTCCTCCCACACTGGCCAAACTCATCCAACATGGGGGTGACTTACCTGCTGACCTCCACAACTTGCGTTCTGGGTGACGCAGACATGCTTTACAGCATTTTTACAACAGCCCAGGGTCATTGCAAACCACATGCTTCAGCCCAAGGGCGTGCCACATTCACATAGAAAACTAACACAGAATGGAGGAAAATCATAAGCAGTGTGTTGTCAGTTTTATTGTACTCAAGGCAGGTAGTGAAGGAAAGCAGTGAGTCTGTGGGTCTGTGGCAAAACTATTCTAAAAAAAGTTAATCAGCAAGGAAGAAGGTACCTTAAGCTATTTAGTCCTCCCAATGGCCAAATTTCTAGCACTGTTAGAAGCTGAAATACTAGAATGTTGGCTTAGTATATTAAAATTGCAAAAAGCAATTTTTGTGTCATGTGTTCATTTGGAGAGATTTCAGACATCATAACATAATGGAGGCTGACATATGTCTTTATTCTGAATAGAATTTATGGCATTGTAAAGACATCCATTAACAAGAATCTGTGTGTCTGAGAGTACGTATCAAATAATGGATCCGTTTGCCCCGTATTCATTGAGTCACAACAATAGAACAGCTGAACTAACTAAAACCCCATGATATTTTCTCACTAGAGTTAAAGCTTTTAAACTGACTAGTGATGTTCCTCCTGGAGACAGTGGTCTCTATGGTCAGTGTTTCTTGTTTCCTGGAGCTACTCTTTCCAGTTTTGTCCACATTAAGGGGCTATTCTAAAAGTAAAACATTCCATTTGCATTTGAAATATTGTAGGTTCTAAATGCAGGGTGCTTTAACTTTTGACCCAACAATGTGAACTGCAATAGTTTATTCACAAAAATTGAGCATTTAGATTAAGAATTCTGGATGTCATGGATTTCAGGAATACACATAGCTTTTTATAATCTAAGTATTCCCCTTGAAGCAAATAATTTTTGGGTGTTGATTGAACTTCTGGTACAAGAATGGTGAAAGTGCACACCAAGCTTGGACAGAGCTGCTTTTTGTATGGCCAACATTTGGAATAACTGGAGTAGTTTCCCTGGAGAGGAGTGCAGGTGTTCAAAACCCACTGGAAATTCTGGGAAACTTTGAAACTAGGTGGTTTTAAAAAAATGTTTTGTATTGATTGACTTTGCCCTTTTATAATTTTTCTGCTAGGTAGTGCAGTCCTCCTTCATCAAAACGGGGAGGGGGTGGGAGGCCAGGAAAATTAGTTCCTATAGTTCTATGTTCTTTAAAAATTTTAATTCACTTCAGACTGGAAAATGTACCTTCATTTTATGTATTAATCCACATGGTCCAAGGGTAGCAGATGCCTGAAAGGAGTTGTGTAAATTGTGACTCATACCATTTGCTGGTGTGTTTTTTTCCCTGGCATTTCCCACCTCAGTTTGTCAAAATATTGTATAAAAGCCTGTTCATTTATAGGTTGAACAAATAAAACTTACATTTAGAAAGTCTGTCATCAATGACTGCATGCAGTCTGCCTGGCTTTCCTGCCAAGGCTGTTAATGCTTAAATTAGCCACCTGTTGGTGTGAGGCTTGTGTTCACAAATGTCAGCCACACATGAAAGAAGTCGCAGGGCTTTTCTACCAACCCCTTAAAATTCAAAATAACCCCATAAGCGCACTATGAGTTGGTTAAAGTTCATGTTTGCCTATAGCCTATACATTGGCTTACTGTTTCTAGAGTGTACCACTTTAACAGTTGGTGGTGCCTCACATGGTGGAATGTTCTGCTATACAAGAAAATCCATCTACATACAAAAAATGTCTGGGAGAAGAGTTTAGACTTTCCACTGACATTTCCTGGCTTAGACTTTCCACTGACATCTCATTTTCTAGGTGCAGGAAGGTTTTTTTTTTCTTTTTCAGAAAAAAACTCTGTCAGGGAAAAAGCAAATAAGCTTGAGAGCACAAACCTAACCTGAAGTTAGGCCGGCACAGTATGACCAGCAAAGTTTGGCTGGCACAAGGGACACCGTAAAGTATGCTTGGAGAACCCTCGGAGTCAGAGAGGCCAGCACACAGGCGTGCACCATCCTCCCTGACCCCAAGAGTGGTCAAAAAGTACTTTACGGTGGCCCTTGTGCCGGCCAAACTTTGCTGGCCTAACTGTGCCAGCCTAACTTCAGGTTAGGATTGAGCCCTCAAACTAAAACAGTCCTTGAAGGGGGTGACTGTACTGTAAGCAACAGAGCCTGGAACGCTTTGGGCCCAATCCTACCAGCACCGACGTAGTCAGGCCAACAAGATATAAGTTGCATCTTGCAGTGGGAGGGGTAGTAGTGCATGCTGCATCGACACTAAAACGTTGGATAGGGTTAGATCCGCAGATGGTTTTGGATGACTCAGGGATATGGACCCTAAATATTGCAGTCTTGGTATTAACCAAAGATGTCTTTTCACACAGAAGAACTAGAAATGTTTTTTTTACTGTCTTCCTAAAATTGAAGCAGTTTCATATCATGTGTTCACTAGTAGTGATATGGAGAAGAATTAAAATGTAAACTCATAAAATGCAGTTCCTAGTAGGACCAGAGTTTTTTTTAACTCCAGATGTCTTATGTGCTAAAAATCTGTGAGGCATCATCATGCCAGGAGAAAACAAGTTATAAATGAGACGACTGCAGTCTGTTTGCTTTGGACCATGAAGCAGAAGGGAAGTTTCCAGACTAGACTTGATTTACTGAACATAACCATGGTGTTGATTTTTAAAACAAATATGCTGTCCAAAGAGGCACCAGTGTAGACTTCGATGATTCCAGGCAGACATCAAAGAAGCTTTACACAGCATGTCAGCATTGTGTACTCAATGTCATCAGTGCAGTTCAATGCAAAATAAATATACTACACTGTGTTATGTTGCTGTTCTCTGAAAGCTGAGTAATGACCATAGACATCTCTGTGAATTAGGTTGCAATACCTGTAATGAAAGGATAGCAACATCCGGGATGTTGGTGTCCATTGCCTGTACTGTGAATAAAATAGATCACTGCAGTCAGTGGTATGACCTTGGTGAAAACAGTATTTTATTCTATATCAGATGGGTGTTACTGATAAAGTGGATGGATAAAGATAATAATGTTGGGAATGACTGAAAGCAGATGTGGGTTTGTGGAAAAGTTAGTGCAGCACAGAAGAATGAGAATGCATATATCCATCGTTGTCCAACACCCTCACTGCACTTTTGAAAAGTGACTTACAAACTCTTAAACTTGAGGATATGTAGGAGAAATGGCACCTGCTGGAGAAGCTCACAAGGGAGAGGGTGGGGACATAAGTATTGTTGCCTTGATCTTGCACTCTCGTTCTTCTTTTACAAAGAACAAGGGCCTCCAGCTAGGGAAGAAGCACTACTGCTTAGTCATGTGGTTTCTTTGTAGTCAGAAGTACAAAGGGAAAACAATACATGTCTAAGATCCAGGCAATCAGGCTGCAGTCCTCATTTTTCAGATGGTGAGATCTTTATTAACATGCATTAAAAACCCTACTCTGTAAGCACTGTGAGTCCACGGGACAAAGCAGGGTATAACACCATCAGCAAATTGGTCTCAAAAGTTTTGGGTAACCTGTGCATATTCCAAATCCGCTATTAATTCTAAATTCTCCTAATCCAAGTCAAAGTGGCGTTCAGGAGCAGTGGAATACAAAACTGATGAAACCATGGGTGGCCCATGCATTAGGCAATGCAATGCAAATTGCATCTGTAATGGATTGTGTGTGTGGGGGGGGGGGTGAAGTGCTGAGGTGCTGAGAGGGTGACAGATTTGGGGGGCCTTTCACCTCAAGTCTGCCCCTGCTACCTCTCTCATGAGAAGGAACTAGACGGGGCAACAACAGGGGCTACGTTCTGTGCATAGGTGGGGTGGGGGCTACAAAATCTTCTTTGCACCAGGTAGCAAATCTTGTTTGCACCAGGCTTAGCTACGCCACTGGTGGCGCAATCCTAACCTGGAGTTAGGCCAACAAGGTTTGGCTGGCACAAGGGTAGCGGCGTCACTAGAGTTTGTGTCACCCGGTGCGGGAGGTCAGTGCGTCACCCCCTATTATGGATCTCCTCCTCCGAAACCATACAGAATAAATTACAATACCATATGCACAACCTAAATACAGTGTTATTACTAGGGTTGGTGTTACCCCCATCAACTTTATTTATTTACTTATTTACTTATTTATTTATTTAACATGTTGGGGTACAGGTCACCCAACAAATTAGTAACCAACAAAAAACCTGTGGCCAATTTGATGACACTGACACAATTAAATAAAAAGTTCTAGTATTAGCCCTGATACATGGAAATGAGAACTGACTCATAATAATGATTTTTTAAAAAACAGCGATTTTTACATAAAAAGTTGTATTTTCACTTTTTAGTTTCTTGGCCATAGCTTTTGATAGTATGACGATATGGCACTCTGTTTTTTTTTTCATTGAATTCCTTGTGAAATTCCTCATCCAACGGTATATAACATGATAGTATTATTCCGTAAAACCGTGATTTTTACGTCCAACGGTATATAGCATGATGGCATTATCTTTTAAACCGTGATTTTAGTAATTGTGGTCCCTGGTGGTGTCACACACACACCCATGTGCGTCACCTGGTGCAGCCCCCCCCTGCACCCCCCAGTGACGCCACTGCACAAGGGCCATCCTAAAGCACGTTTGGACCACTCTCAGAGTCCGGGAGGCTGGAGCACATCTGTGTGCTGGCTTCTCTCACTCTGAGAATAGTCCAAACATACGTTACGGTGTCCCTTGTGCTGGCCAAACTGTGCCGGCTTAATTCCAGGTTAGGATTGTACCCTGATTTTTTACGCAGGAGTGCTGTATACATAAAGCTATAAAAGAATGGGGTGGGGGAAATCCACTCACCCCTATATGGCTTGTTAGTTGGATTTTGTTACATTGTGAGATTTTGAGTTGGAATTCTATATTATTACAGCTTTCCAGTGTTTGCCTTCTCTGCAGCCTTAATGCTTTTGTCTAGGTGGGTGGGGTGGGAGAGTAAAAGAAAACACATTCTGGACAGTTTGTTTTAGAGTTTCCCTCCCTAGATTGGAAAAATAAGAAAAGAACCTGAAACCATGAGATAATAACACTCTCTAGTTTCTTTGCTCTGGAATGTATCCCTACCTTTCCACAGTACATTGCTTTCATTTTGTTTTGATAACCCCATTTCGGTGATCTGGAGGATACCTTGGCAGACTGCTTCTAGAGAAATTGACCGTTCCGTTCCATATTAAGCCTTTATCACGGTGTTTACAGCTGAGATAGTATGAGCTTTTATTATGCATGGTTTATCTGCATTATTGAGGTGAAAAGATAAAGGCTTTGACATCTCTGCTTTGTGTGCTTAGTGAAAGCATCACAATATAAGGCACCTTAATGCAGACAGGGAGGTCCTTATGCACTTGACATCCTTTTCCAGGACAGATTCATTCAAGTGCCTGTATTCTCATTATTACTAGCTGCTTAGAGTCACTTACTTTAGGTGCACTAGTACAAGCAGAGGTTCTAATGGAAGGTAAATGCTTGTTGCTGCTGCTGAAAGCAGCATTCCAGGGCAGAAGTGGAAGTGGCAGGAAAGGCCCCTTTCGAGGATACAAAATTTGTACATGCAAGACCATTCTTTATTCTTGGGAGTCTCAGTGCATCTTTATTAATCACCATTTGGTTGTGATTCCAGAACCTCATGTTTCAGAATGACTTATAGACCAATCAGAACCTCAAGGCCCAATTCTGCCGGTGCCTTCTGCTGATAGAATGAGCATTCTGTTAGTGGAAAGCTCAGATAGTCAGTGCTGTGGCTTCTGCAGCAGTGTTGGCAGCAGGAAATAGCTGGTGGCCGCACGTAAGCCACTGGAGCACCCAGGCACTGTTGGAGGAGGGGAGCTGGAGGGGTGAGTGGTGTATTGGGAGGGTGACAACTGAAGTGGGAATCAGGGCTTCCAGGAGGCATGCCAATGGAGGGCAGGGGATGGTTATCAGTGGCAGTGGTACCTCTGATATCCTGTATCCCCACTCACCATTGTCACACCCACTTGGGCCCACTTGGACCTGCTGGCGCAGATCTGAATAGAGTGGTTGGGGACCATGGCACAACGGAGTAGATTTGTGCTTCCTTCCTTTGTGCCATTGTCCCCTACTGACCTGCAGGATGTAGTGGAGGTAACATCAATGCTGCTGGGCCCTGTAGGTTGGCTGAGAATAGGATTGAGCCATACATTAGTTTGTAATTCTACTGGCCCCAGTCATATCATAGTCGTCTGACACAGGAGGCATCATCTGCTATATGGAGCCTAGCACCAACGAAAAGGAACAACTTGCCCTTTGGCTGCCATATTGGGATGTTGCTGCTAGCACATTGGGACACAGCACTAAGGACTAAGGCTGCCACTTCATTTCAGATTGCCACAGAGAGGCCTTGCATCCCAAAGTACCTTCTAGCTTTTGCTTCAGCTTCCTCTTTTTTCTCAGCTTCTCCTTGCCTCTGCTTCTCCAAGAAGCTGCAAACTGCAGGTTCTTTCATACATCTAACTTCAGCCCTTATTCCAAGCTCACGTGGCTTTTCACATTCTAGATATATATATTACATTATATATCTCTTGACTCTCATTACAAGAATCTGCTGGATCTCTATTCCAAAAAAAGTGGCTGTTCTTGTGGCACTCTGGTTTTTTGTCTGGCACTCAGTCACTAAGTTGTAGCCGACTCTTCGCGACCCCATGGACCACAGCACGCCAGGCCTCCCTGTCTTCCATTAGCTTCCAGAGTTCGCCCAATTTCATGTTCATCGCTTCGGTGACACTATCTAACCATCTCATCCTCTGCCGCCCCCTTCTCCTTTTGCCTTCCATCTTTCCCAGCATGAGGGTCTTTTCTAAAGCGTTCTCTCTTCTCATGAGGTGGCCAAAGTATTTGAGCTTCAGCTTCAGTATTCGTCCTTCCAGGGAGCAATCAGGCTTGACTTCCTGGAGGACTGACGGATTGAATCTGCTTGCGGTCCAGGGGACTCTCAAGAGTCTTCACCAACACCATAATTCAAAAGCATCTATTCTTTGGTGCTCCGCCTTCCTTATGGTCCAGCTCTCACAGCCATACATTACTACTGGGAAAACCATAGCTTTGACTATGCAAACCTTGGTTGACAGGGTGATGTCTCGGCTTTTTATTAAGTTGTCTAGGCTCACCATAGCTTTCCTCCCAAGAAGCAAATGTCTTTTAATTTCATGGCTGCAGTCACCATCTGTGGTGATCTTGGAGCCCAGGAAAATAAACTCTGTCACTGCTTCCATTTCTTCCCCTTTTATTTGCCAGGAAGTGATGGGAGTGGTTGCCATGATCTTAGTTTTTTTAATGTTGAGCTTCAAACCAATTTTGGCACTTTCCTCTTTACCCCTCAATAGAAGGCTCCTTAGGCCTTCCTCACTTCCTTTGCCATTAGAGTGGTGTCGTCTGCATATCTGAGGTTGTTGATATTCCTCCCAGCAATCTTGATTCCAACTTGTGAATCATCCAGCCTAGCCTTTCTCATGATGTATTCTGCATATAAGTTGAATAAGCAGGGGGACAGCTTTGTAAATAAGAGCAGGGTAAATAAGCAGGGTGACAGCAAGGTAAATAAGCAGCTTTGTCTTACTCCTTTCCCTATTTTAAACCAATCAGTTGTACCATGTCTAGTTCTAACTGTTGCTTCAGGTTTCTCAGAAGACAGATAAGGTGATCAGGTACTCCCATCTCTTCAAGAACTTGCCACAATTTGTTGTGATCCACACAATCAAAGGCTTTAGCATAGTCAATGAAGTAGAAGTAGATGTTTTTCTGGAACTCTCTTGCTTTCTACATGATCCAGGGAATAATAATAATAATAATAATAATAATAATAATAATAATAATAATAATACTTGTATTTATATACCGCCTTTCTCAGGTCACCAGATTTTTCTAATGACTGTAACTCAAGATGGTTTACGTAGGCAGACTTTATTCGTAAACCCAAAGGTTTTTACAATTTTACAGAAACGTTCTATCTTCCAAGAACTACACATATACAGATGGATCTTTCTGGATTTAGTCCTTCTTTCTGGCCACCCGTTTGTCTTCTGCTGGCTGATAAGCAGCTTCCCTGCTCCCACCAGAGAAGTAGCTGACTTCGGCACAACTCCCCCTCTCACAAGGCAGCCGGAGACAGCTCAGCTGTTAATCAGTCGCAATTTACAAGGTCTGCCGCTCACAGAGACTTCCGGTAGACCCGAACTGGTTACCTTCAGATCTTCAACTCTTATCTTCAGGTAAACAGAGGCATTAACCCTCTCGACTAAATCTTCTGCCCTTTGTTGAATGTTGGCACTTTGCTCTCTAGTTCCTCTGCCTCTTCGGAAACTAGCTTGCACTTTTGAAAAAAAAGTGGCTGGCAGACATTTATTACAAGATGCATTTTATTTTAGTGAAACAGTAAAAGCATGTTTATTTTAAAGCACTTTTTCATCCCAAAAACCAAAGCAAAAAACAAAAGCTGTACAGAAAATTAGTTTGGTTTGTGGAAACAGGTACATGCATAACAAACGCTATGTTATTTTATTAGTACGCCTTCCAAGATGTAGCACAGCCCACCTGTGTCATGCAAAAATGTTGTGTTTTTTTAACATGAGGAAGAAAGTAGATCTCAGAAGGGAATTCAGGATCATTAATATGGCACTCATTCACCAAATCTACTGCTGCAGGAAAGATAGGTATTTTCAAGGCATCCCAGTGGTAAGGACAGAAGAGCACCTTTTTTGTTGGCGTTTTCGTTGTCTCTTCCCCACTTGTCTAGCATAAGATGTTTTATCTGCAGTGGCACAAGCCTCTGCTTGAGCGGCACCAGCTGAAACAGCATCATAAAATAAGGCTGCTCAAGTCACCGAGTGCTTAAATCAAGACAGTACACTGACTTTTAATATCTGCAACCTCTTCACTTTCAAAATTAAAATTACAGTATCATGAAAAGCCCTGCGCAAAAAAGAGAAAGCTAAATGAGGCAGCAGCTTATGATGATTATTTGGGAGAAAGGATGACACTTCTGCAGTGATGCCTTCCTTGCCGCATGTAGCGGTCTGCACCAACTGATGTTTTTGTGGGTTTCCCCCCCCCCCAAAAAAAGCAAAGAACAAACAAGAATGGGAAGTAGCCTGCTGAAATTCAGTCCTGAGAACCTTTCTAAAAAAAATATGTAAATGGGTCCAAAATGAAAGGTTTGAAATGCCAGCTAATAAATGAATGCCATAATTGTCTGTCATTTGCCATTAAAGCAGACTATTTTTTTTAAAGGAAGAAAGTAGTTGAATAACTTCCTCAGTAATGAAATAGATTGCTTCTCAAGGTCACGGTAATGTCTTTTTGAAGTACACTAAGAAATGAAGAAATGGCTAAATTGTCTCCTTGGGGGAAAAAAAAAATCTCATGTGCATTTCTAAAGGAGTGCACCCAGCCATTCTTTGTAGACTGAGAAGCCCCAGCTCACGCAGAAGGCTTTCCACCTCAAGGGCTTCCAGGTCTGCTCTGTGCCGAAAGCTCCATATGAACGAAGCCTTCCTTGCCTGACTGAGAATATGGAGCTCTGTTTATGTAGAATTAGAACACGCAATATGTCAAAAATAAACCAACACGTGTATTTGAATCCCACCTACAATGTTTGATATTCCATGTATTGTCTCAAATATTTCTTCTCAAAATGAAGGTAGTAGAAATGCATAATGCAGACGAACAGACAGTAACTATAATAAAGTTACTTGCATACTTTATGCATACATAAAGTTAAAAAGGTTAAAAGGTAAAAGTTTCCCCTTGACCGAATGGTCTAGTCATCACCAACTGTAGGGTGGTGCTCATCTCCGTTTCTAAGCCTGTAGAACCGGCGTTTGTCCGAGGACAAGCTTCCGTGGTCATGTGGCCAGCATGACTATATGCCGTAGCGCACGCAACGCCGTTACCTTCACACCAAAGTGGTACCTATTTATCTACTTGCATTTTTAGGTGCTTTCGAACTGCTAGGTTGGCAGGAGCTGGGACAAGTAACAGGAGCTCACTCCGTCATGTGGTCTCAAACTGCCAACCTTCCGGTCAGAAAGCCCAGCAGCAGTGAGTTAAACCGCAGCGCCGCCACATCCCTCCTATACATAAAGTTACTTGCAAAAAAAACAAAACTATGGATTGTATCCTAGCCACAGCATCCATGAAAGGCATTCTACACACAGCAGCCCCTCCTCTCCCCCACAGAAAGATCCAGCAGCACCCTAAAATGCACTTCTGTGGGATAAGGAGTGCTCCAAAGCAATATGGGGTGTGTAATATGGGGTGCCTGCTGAAAGAGGGATGGAAGTGGTGAACTTTATACAACTTTACTGCAGATTTACTGCATATCTTCCTTGTGCAGATGGAAGTGCCTTCTATTCGTGCAAATCAAAGTTTGGATACAGCCCACTGAAGCGAAGTAAACCATATCTTCTAGGTGAGGTAGCTAATTATACATGGTTGGATAAAAGTAGATATGGGCACCTTCTTTTGTACTTCTGCAAGATTCATAACCACAGAGACCAAAGTGTTAGGCTTATGAGGCATTGGTCTCAGCCAGTTGGCTGCTGTACTACCTTGAAATTATAAAATTTGGAGATGGATTATATACTTGCCTTCAGTGTGACAAAATGAAACAAAGTATAAGGCTGAGTTTGTGTTGTGACTTTTTTCCCCTTTGTTGAGACTGACAACATTTGACAGTATGTGCATCTTTTAAGTCAGGATGGAAAATTTATCATGTGCCAGCAGGCCACAAACCCAATTTGCACATCTTCATTAATATGATAGGAAAGTGTGACAAATGACACTTAAATTGTGATGTGCGAAGCTGTCTCTTTCTATTTAAGACTTGAGGCTCCTAAGGTGACCAAGAGTCCTCAGTCTTGCTAAACTCAGATTGAAAAATTGTGATCAAAGTTTTCAGAAATTTTACTCGAACAGTGAAGGCCTAAGTAGCGTTGGCATTGCTGCTACACTGGTTCAAGCAATATACATCGTATCCTAAACCTGTCCAGCACAAAGAAGGAGAGAGGAAGAAGAGCCCAAGCAACTCCCCAGTGAGATGTCACACCAGGTGCACCCACAGCCAGCAGCCCTGAGAAATTAGTGACATAGCAACAGCTGCCACGTGTCCCCTACAGAGGCTCTCATCACACACACACACACACACACACACACACACACAGGCACAAGGATGCCACAGCACCACCTATTGCAGGAGCTGCTATGGCACTGACTGCAAGGGTATAAAAGAACTATTAAAAACCTTAGCGCGCAAAGTCCCTCTCAAACACCTGTTTTTTAAAGATTAGATTGCATCTGACAGACGGATAGACAGACGGACGGGTGGAAGGAAGGAAGGAAGGAAGGAAGGAAGGAAGGAAGGAAGGAAGGAAGGAAGGAAGGAAGGAAGGAAGGAAGCTCTCCTGGGGAAAATGCAACCATGTGAAATACAGAAGCTTCCCCAGGACAGGTTATGTGCCCCTTTGTGGAAAAGGGACTGGGATGTCACAAAGAGAACCCCCAAAAGATAAGGCAATGCAGGCACTGCTATCCACTGCTAAGAGCCAAGCAAAATCCTTTGAACCCAGGGTTTACTGTAACCAACTTCACACTCGCTTTTTGGATGTGTAGCCAGAAACACCCATGATAGGGACAAAAGAAGAGACTAGAACCCACACCAGATACTCCACAAAGCTACTCTCCAATCACCAAGCACAGCAGGAGACAACTTAAGAGCAGCTCATCCAGATGCGGTCTACCTTGCATGACTGCAAATAGGCACAGCTAGCTGAGAGGCCATAGTACATGGACCAATCAGAGGGAGCGCTGCATAGCCCAGTCATTGGGCTGGCATGTGACACAGAGCTCCTATTACAACAAACCACCATTTAGGGCAGGACGTCTAGCTGAGAGGGTTAAAGCCGCAGTCCTGCCTGAAGACAAGATCCGAAGGTCGCCAGTTCTAAATCACCGGAAGTTTCCGTGAGCGGCAGACCTCGAAGGATGCGGCTTATAAGACTTGAGCTGTGTCTGACTGCCTGTGGGAGGGGAATTGTGTCGGCCAGCTGTTTCTTGGTGAGAGCAAGAAGCTGTTTATCAGCCGGCAGGAGAGCAATTGTGCGGCTAAGAAAGAGAGGCTGGACTTGGAAGTGTCATCTGAAATGTAGCAGTTCTTGTGAGATTAGAACTTATTGTGATTGTAAAAACCCTTTGGGTTTAGAAATGCCTGCCTATGTAAACTGCCTTGAATAATAAAGTCAAAAGAGCAATCTGATGACCTAGAAAGGCGGTATATAAATACTAAGTATTATTATTATTATTATTATTATTATTATTATTATTATTATTATTA
>JAJKFI010000014.1:4555601-4575244 GCA_029204185.1 Lerista edwardsae
TATTATTATTATTATTATTATTATTATTATTATTATTATTATTATTATTTAGCCGCCGCCCCCATGATACCATTAGCCAGTGTAGCCCTCAGTATGTGCCCCAGTTCTCTCTTTCCAGCTGTCTGCCTTATATGTCATGGCAACAGAGAACAGGCAGGTCATGACCAATGAGGGTCACACACCCCCAGTGGAGCCCAACCTAAGGATGCTGCACATTCTGAACCTTGGAAGCAAAGAGGTCTTCCCACCCACCCCTCCCCCCCCCCCCACACAGCCTCACACTGAGGTTGGTTGATGTAAGAAATAAAAGTGACGAAAAGGAATCCTATCTGCTCACAAAGTGACAACAAATACAATCAAGTCAAATTTGGGATTGGCAGTCTGTGAGAAATGAAGGGCAAGCCGAAAGGCTTCCATTGTGTCAAGGCTTCCATTGTGAAACATCAAAAAGGTTCTGATTGACTGTTTGGCCAGCATTGGCAATGGTTAGAGTAGCTGGCATTCACCAAGCGAGAGCAGACAGAGCGCAATCCTATACCTGCATTGCACCGGCCCTATGCTCTTGCGCCGGTTCAGCACTGACGCAAACGTGCCGTCAAGAGCATCTGCGCCAGCGAGTTGGACACTAGACAGGCGCAAGCAGCAGCAGCGCCGGTTGAGCACCAGCAGTGCTCAGTCGGCGCAGGACCTCGCCGAAAGTGTTCCAGAGGCATGCCGGGGTGTAACACGGCAGAGCAGCGGGTGGCAACAGAGGTGGTAACGCACGACGGCCGTAGTGCCACATCCTAAACCCCGTTCCCGGCCAGGCTGGCCTCCATTTGGGCCGCTGCTGCACACATTGACCTGCGCCAATGCAGAACAGCAGGCACAGATGCGAGCAGCCCCATAGGGCTGGCTGGGGCTTCCCCGGGTGCAAGGGGAAAGCCTGCCCTTGCCCTGCGCTGACTTGCTGCGGCCTCCTGCTGGGCTTAGGATATGGCCCTGCTATGACGGCCTTACTATAGCACTAGGATTGGGCTGCCCCTGCCATTAGCTGTTGTAAAAGGAAGGGATGGTCAGGCAACACTCTTTATATCAAAGACACATTTGACAATACTGAAGAGTATAAGTTGGGAGTGGGCGATAGGCAGCATCAACGTATTGTGGCTTGGGACTGTCTCCACTCTATTGCTTACTTGTATAGGTGCATTATCCTTGCTCCCTCTGTCAGAGTAGTGCAGTAGAATGGGTTGGGAGCAGCTCAATCTGAGCCTCAATAGCTGCCTCACCTTGGGCTGCCCCTAATGGGAAATCAGTGCTGATATATATCAAGATACGTTGATGCCTTTCTTTTAAAATCAATGGCACTGTGACGGCTTCTTATAGCTCAACGTTAGAAAATGTTGGTGTATATCAGCACTATCTCTTCTAGATTAGACCTCAAATGCTTGCCGAGATGCAAAGGTGGAAACGGTTATTAAAACCAAAGAATTATCACTGTACGACTGGCGGTTTTGATCTACAGCCCACTGTGCTTCTGTTATGCACTCACTAATGCCAATATGCCACCAATACGCCACCATCTTAAAAGGAACTGAAGCACTATATGGCTGCTAATGGCCAAGGTAGCGAGGGCTTTATTCTGCATTTAAGCATCTTGGTGACAAAGCAGCAGCCCACCCACTCATCAATCTCTAATGGGACCGCATTAGCAATTCTGTATCTGTCAGCAAATTTCACTTGGTTGCTATTAAAATGCAAGAGACGACCACAGAAGGGAATCAGGTAAAAACGTCTATGGCTGTTTAACTTAAGTAAGGCAGATAGGGTCACAAAACTGAAGGATGCATAAAACCTGGGTAGGTTTGGTGCATTAGTATATCCAAGCTCCCTGTTGATCATGCAGAACATAGAAAGATTTCCCCCCAGAAAGGAGACACAGGGTTCTGTCTAGCATACAGGTTGAACGTAGAAACAATCGTTGTATTAAAGGAATACTTAAGAATCATGCTTTGTTTAAGAAAATAAAATTAATGCAATCCTATGCATGTGTACTGAGAAGATCCAGTGTGTTCAGTGAAAGCATGTGTTTTCAATGTGTTCTTTGTGTTCAATGAAAGCAATGAAATTTTTTAGCGCCAGGACCCAATTTTTAGAATGACAATCTGTCGACGACCCACCAGAAGTGATGTCATGGCTGGAAGTACCATATTGGGACACCAGAGCCTGCTGCTTTCCTGAGAATGCAGGAATAAGTTGTGTCACTTCTCAGTCATTTTGCAATAGCGAAGCGAATCAGGAATAAAAAAAGCCTACTTACAACTTTGACACAAGCAAAATAACTACAAAGCCCTCCCTCTTTCAAGGATCCTATCTTCCCATACATTCATGATGGCTGATCTAGGTGCTTCGCTACTACCTGAAATTGGCTTGTGAACCCACCAATAGGTCCCGACTCACAGTTTGGGAACCACTGATGTGAAGGACTGTATCCTAAGTTTCCTGGCACAAGCTGGACCAGATACAACTTTCCTTTGGGGTAAAAGGGGCACCATCTCATCAGCTCAAATTCCAGTCTTTTATTGTCCTAATGGAGAATGAATAGGCCAAATAATTATGTAGTTGTGTCTACAACTATGATAGCGTTGATTTGGTTTGAATCTCAGAGTGTGATCCTAACTTGGAGTGAGGCCAGCAAAATTTGGCCAGCACAAGGGCCACCCTAAAGCGCATTTGGACTACTTTCGGAGTCAAGGAGGATGGCGCACGTCTGTGTGCTGGCCTCTCTGACTCCGAGAGTGGCCGTAACATACTTTACAGTGTCCCTTGCACTGGCTAAACTTTGCTGGCCTAACTGTGCCAGCCTAACTCCAGGTTAGGATTGCGCCCTCAGACAAGAAGCCACTGGAATAAATTCATACAAAATCCAAGAATTTGGGCTTGTAGTACTAGAATACAGTTATTTCAATGATTGCACCCTTTTGCAACTGGTGTGTGTGTGTGTGTGTGTGTGTGTGTGTGTGTGTGTGTGTGTGTGCACACGCGCATTGGTGGCAACAGCCTGACTTGTGTCGGCCCAGGATTGTTGCAAACACTTCCTTGACTCAGAGAGTGGTGCAAATGTGCTTTATGGTCCTTTGTGCTGGCCTAACTGCAGGTTAGGATTGCACCCATAGTGAAGGCCCTATCGCTTGTTGCCACCAATCTGCCTTCAATTAGGGTGGCATTTGAAGGAACTCTTCGTCCCAGGCAGGATGTTAAAATTGGATGGGAACAGGTAGTAGTAGGGCCAGACAGACCACTTAAATAGCTGGTCCCTGGAAACTGAGGGGAGGGGAGGAGCCAGGTGGTGGTTGGAACAGGAGACTGATGGGAAGAATCTTTTCCCTCTCAACCTCTGCTTCGCTACATTAATTCTCAATATGGCCAAAGGTCTATTGCTGATGTTGAAGGAGTATATTAGAAAGCATGGATTAAAACAGTATCCTTTCTTCAGTTCCTCATGACAAATTTTTTGATACTTTTGACTCAAAATCTTCAAGAGGTTTTCTATTCTCGTTCTCCCATATGTATAGGGTAATTCACCATCAATGTAATGTGCTAAAATGCACATACACTTTCTTCCTGCCTAGGCTTAAGATCCTCAGTTATTCACTGACACAGAGAGGAAAAGGACAGATCAATTAAATTATCAAATAAAGCCTCATGAGAGCAGTTAAATAAAGCCTGAGGAATATGGAGGATGAACGCTTTCAAAACAAATCCACCGGCCTAGGAAATTGGAAAGGAAGTCCAAGTGCTTAGCCACTTTAAGCACTACATGTTGAGCTATGATTGCTTTTAAGCGTTTCTCATCCATTTTCTTAAACACTTTTTGTTTATTTCCTAGCTAGCTGGTTTTTTTTTCAAGTGGCAGATACTGTTTTCTTGTAGTTACAGTGTGTTATCTCGGCTGATAAGTACCTAAAGAGGAGAAGACAGTTAAGCAACCAGATATACCCCTAGTTCCACTATATCATGCAGAGCTGTCAAGAGAAAAAAAACTTGTAGCATTACTATTCCTATCATAAATACAGTATATACGTTTTTTTTATCTCTGGCATAAGAATTTGAAAGGATAAAAATGGTTTAGATGTTTTCCCAAACGGAATACTAGCAAAATGATTGTCTGCTGTTGTGGGCATGTTTTTGTTTGTTTTTGTTTTGTTTTTATTAGTAAGTAGAGATTCTTGGAGATGAAAATATTAATATCTCTTTAATCCTGTTTTATGGATAACTGTTTCTTTTTATGTAGACAGATGTAGATTGATATACTACAGATTGTACTTGTTTTGTCTATGCCAGCCATTTTCAATCACTGTGTCGTATCACAATGGTCCCCAGGTGTGCTGCAGGAATTTGAGAGAGGGTCATTTATTAGTAGGGCTATTAGGGGATATGAGCTGCCCTCTGGCAGCACAGTGTGCCTTATCAGTTGTCAAAAAACTTGACCATTTTAGTGCCTTGCTAGTGTGCCGTGAGATGAAAAAGGTTGAAAACCCCTGATCTGTGCCACTTGGCATCTCTTTCCACTAGCATTTATTGCAATGGCGTAGACCTGCACTGTATTCGACGCAGGTTTGGCTGTTGCTGGAGCTCACCACAGGGCAAGGGAACTTTGTCCCCTTACCCCGGGGTAAGCCCCATCCGCCCTATGGGGCTGCTTGAACCTACATCTGCTATTTAGTAGGTGCAGGTCTGAGCAGCCCGGCACAGCCCAGGGACAGCCAGATTTTGACTCCTCCCACCTCTCCGGGATTGCAAACCAGAAGTGGGTCATGATTGGTGGTTGTTGTTTCCGGACACACAGGGAGCCCTACAGAGGGTTCTGTGGGGCTCCTTGACTCTCACACACACTAGGGCGGGCAACAGTAAGTCCCCCCAGCCCCATTATGTTGCCAGCAGTGATGCGATCATGTCACTGCCATTCCCTGCCCCAGGGGGAAATGGGAAAAGATGCAGGGGAAAGATTTCCAGGCTGGGATGTCGTGATGCCCTGGTTTTAAACCTCATAGATTAGGCTGTAAGGGTAGCTAAAGCTTATGTCAGTATAGATCTGAAATAGTGGGATGACTGATAATTTTAGTTTATCTAATCTCGTAAACACATGGTCCAGGTGTACCAACCTTTGGTAGTCCCTCCTGGTTCACCTGGAGGACACCAGATATTTTTTTCAGTATGGCCTGCAGACCATGGCTAAATCACAAACAGCTGAAAGTGGCTGACTGGTAAAAAGAAAAATGATCAGGAGAAGTCTTTTCAGTGACATACTGAAAATTACTTTTTAGGTTACTTCCTATCAATGGAAGAATCAAAGTTGCTGATTGAAACACTTTGTACTAAAGAAGCAAAATTGTTCCATGGTATATTATAAATTTTCAAGAACTATTATTTGAAGGGGTGAGATGGAATATCGCTACTGCATCTAGACAGACCTGAAAGTGAACAGAGTAATGTGACGAAAGAATCCTTTGTCTGGTCTTTCTGACTCCTCTGTTATAAAAAAATTGATATTATTTATTTCATGCCAGAAAACACTATATATAGATATTTATTTTTCATTTCATGTTTTTTCACACATACTATGGCTTTCTTTTATTAATTTTCATATCAGATTCAATCCTTACCTGGAGTGTCACAAATGCGCCATAAAGTGCGTTCGCGCCGCTCTCTAGTCAGGGAGGATGGCACATGGACTTGCACTGTTGTCTGACTCAAAGAATCTCTTGCTTTATGGCTGTAAGAGTTGATTTAAATAATTTCACTTGAATTACATTCACTGTATGCAGTTAGTTGTCATTTTCAGCCAAATAATTTTATAAGTAATTTTTGAATTGTAGGTTGTGTTTGAGTGCAGAATAGATATGCATATGTATGTGTACTCTCAGGGCTTTTCAGAAGTTTTGAGAGGCCAGGTATTTCTCCAGCCAAATTAGGCACAACTTGGACAACTTAGGCTCAATGTGTGGCTGCTGTCAAAAAATAGCAATTCACATGAAGATCTCATGTGGTAAATTGGCTGCTGCTTCTGGGGCAGAGAACACACTGTAGAAAAGCAACATTTCATTGGAACAGAGGTTATAGTAGATTTACATGGGGAAAGATTTTAAGATCTTTTTGGAACAACCAGTTGCATAGCTTGAGTGGGGGGTGGGGTAGGGGGTCAAAGCCCTATTGACAGTCTGGCAAAGCACCATCTAAGCCAGTGATGGCCAACCTTTTGGGCTCAGCGTGACAAATCTTGGGAAAATGCTTAACTTGACTTTGCTGGTGTGTCAACCCCACTCCCAAACAAAAGAGAAACAATTATTTATATTCATTTATTTTTTAAAAAAATGCAGTCCAATCATGCGTGACGTTATGTATTATATAAAGAAACATCAAATAATTACAAAAATGAAAAAGGAGTACAACAAACTCAGTTTTTGTCAGGTATTGGTGATTGCTGGTGTGTCACCCCAAATGTTGTGGTGTGTCACCTTTGACATGCGTGTCATAGGTTCACCATCACTGATCTAAGCGGCTGTTCCATCAGGTTCCCTTACCAAAATCTTATGCCCATGCTGGACTAATTGGCTTCCCTCCTTCACCAGACAACAGCCTTAATTTAGCACAAAGCCACCACCAAAACCACCACCTGAAACCCACCACCCAAATGAAGGCAAACTGCAGTTAGCTTGCCTGCTCACACAGCAGAGGTTCTCCTTCCCCACGCCAACCAGTAGCTCCTTGGTTCTCAGCGGCCCATGGTGCAGGGCAGCCACATATTAGTCTCCAGCAGTCAACACAACTATTATTCTCAGCAATCACCACAATGCTCTGTCCAGTTCGTCAGTCAGTCAGGCTCAATCAACCAGTCTCAGGGCTCAATCCTAACCTGGATTTAGGCCAGCAAAGTTTGGCCGGCACAAAGTACACCGTAAAGTATGTTTGGACCACTCTCAGAGTCAGAGAGGCCAACACACAGATGTGCGCCATCTTCCCTGACTCAGAGAGTAGTCCAAAAGCGCCTTATGGTGGCCCTTGTGCCGGCCAAACTTTGCTAACCTAACTGTGCCAGCCTAATTCCATGTTAGGATTGTGCCCTCAGTTTCACTCTCCAAACTCCCTCCTCCCTAACTCCTCTCCAAGCTCTCCATACCTCTCTTCCACCTCTCTGCACCCACACCAATCCTTTCATGCCCCAAACTCTGCTCCAACACCCGCACCTGCCTGGCAATCAAGCTTCCACCTTTATTCCCCAGGTCTTCACTATCTTTCTAGGCTGCAGCTATGAACCACACTGTGGCAGGGTTAACCCTGTAATTCCCAGGCTTGTACAGACACTGCTGATACCATCCACCTATTTCCTCAGGGGGAATCTTCCACTATAACAGCCCCTCCCCCTCACTGCCAGAGCCATACAAGGTGGCAAGAGCACTGTGGAGAAGTATCCTTAAATGGCATGTTGCCATCAATTCTTAGCATGTAGTCCGCTCCTTTTACACCTCTGAGAACTACCATTGATTCAAATGGAAGCATTAAGCATCCACTTAACTCTTTCCCATTGAAATTCATCAAACTTAGGGTACAATCCTAACCTGGAGTTAGGCCAGTACAAGTCCCATGGAATGGCCCAGGAGTGTTGCAGATGCTCCAAAAAGTGCGTTTGGACCACTCTCTGAGTCAGGGAAGGTAGCATATGCCTGATTCTGAGAGTGGTCCAAACACACTTCATGGTGCGTTTGCAAAACTTTTGAGCCAGCAAAAGGGACTTGTGCTGGCCTAACTCCAGGTTGGGATTGTGCCCTTAAAAGCACTTAAGGGCTTCATCGTGCCCTGTATTTATATCAAATATTTATGTTGTTATAAGGGAAGACAGGTTTCAGCCACCTGGTAGCTAGAGGTTAGCATCCACCACCTTGCTACTGCTTCAGCATTTAAATGGGGATAGATGGAATATAACTGGGAAAGGCAGATTGCTGTGAATAACTGGGAAAGGCATAGGCTGCCTGTGGATGCGTCTCTCCTGTAGGGCTGACTTCCCCAATTGCCAGGGGACTCCCTTAAACCAAAAATATTGAAGGTTTTAGAGATGTGGTAACCCATTCTATCCCAAGGGAAATTTTTTATTGTTTTTAAAAATGGTACAAAATATCAAGTTAGTGGAAAGGAAACAGCAAGGGTAAAAACAAGACAAAGGTGATCCAAAATAGGTACAAAATGGGCAAAAATCGAGGATTTTCATCACAGTTGTTGCACGTACAAAGCTATGATTATCTTCAACCGTACACCAACCCCATAAACGCTTACCTCGCTCAAAGTTGTTAATGCAGTCTGCAAACATACAGTTCAGTGGAAAGTTAAATGGATATTTCTTATATCTTTGTCTTTTTTCAAGCTGTTACCTCTAAGACATTTTCATCAGCAGGCAATTATACAATCCCGCCAAACATTACATCATTGTCACTGCAATATATTAAATCAGAGGCTTGCGCAAACTGATGATATCTGCCATGCCACACTGCTTGTACATGGAGTGTCTGAAGAGATGTGTGAGAACTTTATGCAAAGGTTTGTACAGAATACGGGTGTAAAGAATTATTAACCAGCACAGCTTCAAAACATAATAAATTCATCCCCCCTCCCAAATATTCTGTTCATAGCTGCATAAGACAGTTATAGTGCAATCCTATGCATGTCTATGCAGAAGTAAGTCCCATGGAGCTCAACGCAAAGGAATATGTGGTTAGGAATTTAATATTTTCAAAACCTACTTATAAAAGAATACACATAGGCAATAGAATCAGAAAGTCACAGGTGAGTTTTATCACAAATTGGGAACATGATGTATCCTAGTTCTTTTCTACCTATGGTAACCATGTATTATATATGGGCCACATTATTAATTTCAGCAAATGTTTCAGAAAATAAGCAACCGCTGTATTCAAAAATATGTTTTATTAATTGCAATGGAATTGGTATCTGCCTTTGAAATTAATGATTCTAACTTAGTACAGTGAGCAGTTTCTGAGCTTGAATGGTGGAGAGGGATCACGAAAAAAACAAATTACTAATTAAAAATAATTAATTGCTGCATAATAAACATTGACTCCCACAAATAAGCATTAATTACAGTAAGGCATACTTCTGTATGCCCATTACTAAGCAGAGGTAGGTAACTTTATTTTTATATATACAGTATGTTAACTTGGTTTTTTGTTATATATACAGTATGTATATATCAGGGGTCAGGGAACTTTTTTACCTTTTACCCCAAAATATATTTAGATACGACAATGTTACCCCCTTGATTTGATTTTTAATACAGGTACTTACTAAAACTACCAGTGAAAGATAGTGATCTTCTCTCTGTTCTCTCTCTCTCAATGGCGCAGCAACTAGGTGACTCTACTGAAGAAGCGGGCGGACTTGGAGGCAGGGCCCAGGGCATCACGCAGGGAAGCGTGTTGTACACAAGGGCCTGACACACTGCACTGTGTCAGGTCCTTGTACACTACAGTACTGTAACACACACAGCCAGGAATGCATATAGAACAGTGATGGCGAACGTTTTGGGCTTGGAATGTCAGAAATTTGGAAAATTCGTAACTCAGCTCCGCTGGTGTGTCAACCACCACCACCACCCCACACACACACGCTGCAGGGCTTGTTGCCCGAGTTTAAAGAGAGAGGCGGAGGCTCAGACAGCGGGCACGCAGAGGAACAAGTCTTTGCAGGGAATTGCTTAGATTCATATGCATGCCCGGCTGCCATCCATTACCCCCAGGAATTTCATTTTTACCCCATTTGGGGTAATTTACCCCTGTTCCCTGACCACTGGTGTGTATATATATATATACACACACACACACACACACACACACACACACACACACAGTACACACACAGTACACACACACACACACACACATACACACGTTTATTATGTTTATACACACATGGACGTGCATGCACACACGCACACATGCACACACACTCAGCGGTAGCTGAGGAAGAGGGTGTACAAGGAGGCCGGGGGCCCCAGGTACCAGGGTGCAGGGGTTATCAGAGGGATCAGTGCTGTGTAGGGGTTATTATATATAATATTATATATTATTTTATTACATAGAACAAAAGCATCACACACACACACACACACACACACACACACACACACACTGTATATATAGCTTTATATATATATATATATGTATATATGTATATGTGTGTATATATATATAATATATTATATAATAATTTATATATATATATATATATATATATATATTTAATATCTATAATATATATATATATATATAATATATATAAGGCATTAAAATAAATAAATAAACACACACACACACACACACACACAGAGAGAGAGAGAGAGAGAGAGAGAGAGAGAGAGAGAGAGAGAGAGAGAGAGAGAGAGAGTATATATAAAGCATTTAACAAATTCTTTAAAAACAAAGGTAATAATTTGCAGTTACTGAAGTACAAATCAGATTTTAACAGATACTGAAATGGATTCCATTTTCTGGTAAGAAAAACCCTGCCTTCAGATAATGAAGAAATAGAACAAATAAATGACTCACCCATGAAGCTTAAGTGGCCATTAGTATTATGTTGTATAAAATTTGCACCTCCTCAAACTTAATACAGTGATACCCTCCTACAGCACTGCTTCATTATGGCATTCATTGTTCTGAGTGTAATTTGACAGGATTATGAAAAAACATTAAAATCTGTCAACCCATTCAAATGTTTGATGCAGAAAAGCAGAGTTGTCTGCACTCTGCTTTCAGCCAACAGATGCTGAAGTAAAGAGCAGCCATGAGAGAGGCTTGCAGTGCAGCAATGAGAGAGATGTATTCTGTCTAGCACAAGCCAATTGCTTGCTACAATGAAATGCTTTCAAATCTACTCTGGATGCCATCTTCAGCAGGAGCCTGTTGTTCCCAAAGACGAGTCGAAACCTGGCTCATCCACTTGGAAGCAGCGCCTCCCAGCGTGATCCACCACCACCGTGAAGGAGGAGTGACAGCAGCAGTAGTCAGTTGCATAGCTGGCTCCAGCCTTCAATACAATCCTATGCATGTTTGCTCAGAAGTAAATCTCATGTTCAAAGGGACTTACATCCATTTGCAGGACCAGCCTTAAGTCAATGTAACCAATTTTATCACATTGGGCGTGAGCTTGGGGGGCCCTACACTAGCACAGCGAGCATATCGCCTACTGCTGCAGCCGGGATCTCTATGGTCTGAAGGTCAGTGGGGTGAGCAGAGCAGCTTTACTTTGAGCCCTTCCACCTGCTCCTGCCTCCGAACAGTCCAAAATGGGCCTCCTGGAAGCAGATGCAGGTGATGTCATCATGTCACCCCCAATTATTTCCATGTGCCATGCTTTGTGCTCAGCCCCACAAGCACTCTTCTTGGTGCGTGGGGAGCCTCGCAGGGAGGATGGGGGCCCCACAGGAATGCCCTGCATTGAGTCCCACTGCTCCTGGAGTTGGCCTTGCCCATTTGTATAGGATTGAAGCCCTAATGATAGGATTCTTTGCATAGGATTGCAGCCCTAATGTACTAATTCCACATTAAAAGGTAAAGGTTTCCCCATGACCGAATGGTCTAGTCATGACCGACTATAGGGGGCGGTGCTCATCTCTGTTTCAAAGCCTGTAGAGTCGACGTTTTGTCTGAGGACAAGCTTCTGTGCTCATGTGGCCGGCATGACTCTATGCCGTAGCGCACGGAACACCGTTGTCTTCCCACCGAAGTAGTCCCTATTTATCTACTTGCATTTAGGTGCTTTCGAACTGCTAGGTTGGCAGGAACTGGGACAAGCAACGGGAGCTCACTCCGTCACGCAGTCTTGAACTCCCAACCTTGCGGTCGGAAAGCCCAGCGACAGCGGATTAACTCGCTGCACCACCACGTCCCTAATTCTAATTCTAATTCCACATTAGAGCATCACAATTGCCTTATATAGTTCTGCTTCACTCAGTGCTCTGTTTTCTGGGAACATATCCACCACATTACAGAAGGTATTACTTTTTAATAGGTTCCCATCTGTGGGGGTTCAGTTCCCAGAACCCCTGCAGATAACAACATCCACAAGTATTCAGACCTCCTAATCCCCACCTTCCTAACCCATCTGGAGCTGTGCTTCAGTTGGGTCTGGAGGGTTTCCTGAAGCCTGCAGAAGCTGCTTTTAGCCTCTTCGGTCCTCCAAAACCCTGTAGAGGCAACAGCTTCTGTCTCCTGGTTTCCTGGTGGGACCTTCCTCTACAAACTCACATATTCTGAAATCCACAGCCCCAAATTCATGGATATCGTGGGCCCACCTGTATGTGCTAGGCACAATTTATATAGTTTATATGCTTATTATGGAGTGGGCATAAAATAAAACAACAGTAATGCATGGAATGGGCATTTGCAGTGGCGTTATTCACCCGGTACACTGGGCGGGACTTACCTTTGAGCGGCAGTCCGCCCATTGCATCACGCCGCGTTCCACTGCTTTCCCACCCACCCCGGCGGGCGGGAAAGCAGCGGAATGCGGCGTGACATGACGGGCGGACTGCCGCTCAAAAGTAAGTCCCGCCCAGCGTACCGGGTGAATAACGCCACTGGGCATACGTATAAGAATGTAACATCCTGCATATCAGGTAGATGTCCTGTTGGAGGGATGCATATTGTACATACTCTCACCTTATAAATGTATGTTTGGCCTGCTTGCTCTCTCATATGGAGGCAGCACGAGTTAAGATTTAATTGTCACTCTGTTGTAGCATGAATGGCAGCAAAAGGGTTAAAATATTTTTCAGGGGTATGAAAACCTCAAGAAATTTAAATTAAATGTAATTGCTTGTAATAGAAAAAAATATTAATAAAATGTGAATAAATAGTGTTCTGCTGACAACATAAATGCTCCTTCTGAAAGCAGGAGACGTGTACAAGACACTTTTAAAAATTTAAATAATTACTGTCAGTTTAATGTTATTTTAACATAACTTCAAAATGCTATGAATGTAATTTCCATTAATTAGTATATTAAATTATGTATGGTGAGGGATGGGCATAGTCTTTTGTTGATATGTAAATAAGAAACAAAAAATTGTAAAGTGTGATTGGTTCAGCTGGTCTCTATTTCTGCTGTTCTTCAAAGACTCTGAGATGATAAGGCTCTTCTTGCTTGCTATTTATTGACCAACATATATTTAATATTCTGAGCTACCTGACTTGGGCCAAATCTGTTCCCCAACACGTTACAGCATTCATCGTCCTTAGCCAACAGAGCACCATCATGGTTTTCGCCTTAGCCCACAAGGCTTTTTTGCATCAGAAAAATCTATCCAGGGACAAAAGGCAGGTCTAGAACTCACAGCAGCTCCTCCACAAAGCTGTTCTTTAACCACCTAGCCATGGCAGAAGATAGGCAGAAAGTACCTCATACTGTATAGACCAGTTGTTGGCAGAGACGTCATCTGGGCGTGCCAGGAACCGGAACTGCCCGGATGATTGGCAGCCCTCCACCCCTATGGCGAAGGCCAGCCACGCCTCCCTGCGCCTCCCTGCGCCTCGAATCGCTCCATTTCAGAGCAATTCAGATGCCTGGGAGGGCGGGAGGGCCCAGGAGCAGTTCGCCTCTCCTCGGGAGAGGCGGCGCGGCCCGGGTCTGTCCGCGGAACTAGCGGAACGGTGTACCGGGCCGTTCCGCCAGGATGACACCGCTGGTTGTTCGGCTGGCATATGACACAGGGTGCCAACTGCAGTGGCCCACCCAGATAGCCAGAGCCACACAACCCCATGGCCTTTGCTTAATGGCTGATCCCTGGTGGTATGGCTATCAAAATGCTGCCATTCCTGCCCCTTCCATTGCTCACCCTGTAGCTCACCATACAGAGAACAAGGGGCTCATGATCACTGTGGAGCATCCCCCTCCTTGGATCCCAAGAGTAATGAAAAGAGCATTTTGTGGATCCTGGGAGCAGAGAGGCCCCTGTCTCTGCAGAGTCCCAGTCTGACGTCAACTGAGGTAAGAAACAAGGTTGGGGAGAAAGTCAGCAAGAATTTTCAACATTCAGTGGCAATCTGTAAGGAAACCAAGATGGTTCTAAGTCAGCAGTTCCCAAAGTCCTATGCAGACTTTGAGACCGCAGGTAAGTGGGGGGGGTGTCATGGGGGTGTCCCGATGGCGTCACAGCATTCATGCAAAAAGTGGAAGACTCCAATCCCCCAAAGGAGAAATTTTTTGCATTGGGAGTTTTGCAAAGAGGGCTGTGGGCCTCCCAGACTCACCCTAAGGCCAGCACAACCCCTCTGGTTAAGGAAAAAGCCCCTGGGTGCCCTCGGTGCCACAATCACTGCAGTGCCATTGGGATACCCATTACTAGGCCACTCCCCTTAAGGGGGAATGAACCAATTTTTGTTCCCTGTGGTGGATCGCAACCCACTTCAGGAATGGCTGTTTTAAGTCACTTGAAATGTCATAATATGATAACAACACTATGCTTCAAACATTGCAGGGCCGGCCTTAAGCCAATGTGACCAATGCCATCACATCGGGCCCCATGCTTTTGGGGGCCCCTGCACCAGTGCAGTGAGCATATTGCTTGCTGCTGCAGTCAGTTCTTTTAGGATTGCAGGTCGGTGAGGCCAGCAGAGCAGCTTGACCTTGGTCCCTCTCAGCTGCCCCAGCTTCTGAAGTGCCCAAAATGGGCCTCCTGGAAGCAATTGGCAGTGACATCATCCTGTCACCACCAACTATTTCCAGGTGCCACACTTTGTGTGTGGCACCACAAGTGGTCTTCTTGGTGAGTGGGGGGCCCTGTGGGGAGTATGGGGGGCCCACAGGAATGCCCCGCATTGGGCCCTGCCACTCCTAGAGCCGGCCCTGAAACATTGTATTAGCATTACAGGAACCACTTGTACAGTGTTCATCCTACAACACTAATCATGTATTTAAAAGCTGGTCATGTGGTTCTTTGCCATGAAATTGCTAGCCCATCATGGGGAATAGGGCCTATTTTTCAGCAAAGACACATCAGGCAAGTCTTTAAGTAGTACCTTAATGTCATGGAATGAACCCTCCAAAAAAACAGCTTCCATGGTACTACTATAACAGTAGTAGGAATTGCTTAAACATAGTTAGGTACTAGTTGTGTGTGTGTGTGAGCGCAAAACGTAAATTGTTGGGTGGTCAGAAGATACAAACCTGGGTTTAAGCAGATGGAGAATAATCATTGCCATTTATTTTGTTCTATAATTAACAAAAAAGGAAGAAAATTCATTTTGTACTTTCAATCTATACTTGCAATTAATTTTCCTGTATCATTCAGTGTGGCAATTTTTTGCTTTGAATCTGGGAATTGGTATTTCTCCAGGGTTTATATCTGTTGTTAGATAAAAGCTTATGTGCCTTGTTCAAGAAAGAATCATCCCTTTCAGCAAGGGAAAATGTGTCTCATCATTACAGCCTGAGTGTGCAATTTTAAATGACAACAGAGCACTGCTTTCAGCTTGTGTTCGTTTCCCAGATAATGTTGGACAATGCATTTTTTCAGGAAGAAGCAGATGATCGTAGGCATCACTGAGGAAACACATGCAGTACTTAGAAGCTTTAGGCACTGAGATCTAATTCTATGATTAGACCCTTATCAATAGATGGTTAATTATCTAAAAGGCAATATCATTATCTTTGTCTAAACATGACTTCTAGAATAATGTGTTTGTTTAGGTAGCAGTGTATTAAAAACAATATCAATTATATGGCTAAACTCCTTTAGTAACAAGATAGTAACTAAATAGTAACAAGGTAGTAACAAGTAACAAGGCTGCAATCCTTGTGCCGGCATAAATGTTTGCACCACTTTTGAATACAGTGAGGCTGGCGCACAGGCAAGCACTGGCCTCCCTGCACTGTGTCCAGAGCCACATAAGGCAGGCCTAGGGAGGCTGGCATGGAGGGTTGAGAGGGCAGAGGGAAGGCGGCGGACAGGCAGGCCCGTGGGTGAACAGGCCCGGTTCAGGGGTAGAGCCAGGATCCAGCACATAGGTCAGATCCTAACCCACATCCCCAATGTCCTGGTACCAATCCGGGCTGCTTGGATTTGTGCCACTTATTTTGTGCCACTGCCACAATTCCCGGGGGAAGTGGAATAGATTGCCCTTGCGCCGGGTTGTGCCGCAGCCAGTCCCAGTCGCATGCTGGTTATGGGGCAGGCCAGCCGGCCTCCCTATTCCAGCCCAGAGCTAGGACTGAGCTCTCACAAATAGCTCATCGTTTACAAGTATCATGTATTGGGGGAATTTGAGATGGGTCTGCTTGCCTTTCAACAAGAAAATTCATTTTGAGAATTGCACCATAAAGTGGTATT
Organism: Lerista edwardsae; assembly: GCA_029204185.1. Lineage (NCBI taxonomy): Eukaryota > Metazoa > Chordata > Lepidosauria > Squamata > Scincidae > Lerista > Lerista edwardsae. Next base: position 4,571,980 of record JAJKFI010000014.1, read on the forward strand.
TTATTATCATTCCCCTAAAACTGATTATTTCTATTGAATCCAGCCATGTGGCCAGAAAACTAATATATTACAGCATTTGGTTAAAAACTGCCAAGTCTGGCACATGGCACATATTATGCTTTTACATTAATCAGATGCCAGTGTTGTTCGGTGGAAGCATGCTGATACAAGAATACGACGGGCACAGACAACAACATAGGTTGTAATGTCAAGCGCTCATGTACAAAGCTGCCCCAAAGTCATTCATTTAGTGCTGAAAATTGCAAAGGCCTCAAGCTAATTAGCTGCTGAGAATGTTCTCTCTCCCACCCACCGAGTCCAATATCCTTGCAATTAAGGGAGGAAGAAGGAATCAGACTAATATTGGCTGAAAAGATTCCCATGAAGTCAAACTCAACTTATATGTTCACACAGTGTGCCTGTTTGATGGCTCACAGCCACCATTTCAGTCTCTGTTGCTCTATTTTTTTCTTTCCACATTTTTCTTTTTATATAATACAACCCTTTCCTTCAAACAGAGGAACAAATTGTACAGATCAAAAAGGATTGTTTTGTTGTTATTATTGTTGATCAAATTATAATTTAAAAAAACAGACTCAGATGACTTTGGTGAAAGCCATATCCAGTCTGAATTACATTTCATACTTAGACTTTCCTATTAGCACAGTGATTTTTTTTCTTCAAAATGTAAAGAAAAAGTATTAAAAAGAACGAAGAGATTTAGCAAAGAACTATTCAGTGAAATGAAGATCTGGGTAAATATTTGTTCAAGGAATTTCTAAGCTATATTTCAGACACATTTCTCAGGGCACTGTACAGAATGTGAAAACAATAAAAACACCTTAGAAAAAGAATACAATAAAACAGATAAAAATAGCAACCAACAGCATGATTAAGGCTATCCAACTTGCACAACCCTATCCAACTGTCCAGTGCTGATGCAGCAAGAAATTCAAACTCAATAGAACATGTCCAGGGACAGATTATTGAAAGTGCTTAGAAGATGACTGTGTCCCATATGTCCCCTTTATTTATAGATTAAGGTCTACAGGAGTAGAGCAGAAGGGACAAATCTATATTTTATCACATATGGGTACCTCCATATTAGGATGTTTCAAAACTAGGCACAGTCGTTATCACTGCCATATTGACAGAGAGACCTTTTCTCTCTCTTTTGCATGCAGTTAAGATCAGAGACGCCATCCGGGCGCGCCAGGAACCGGAACGCCCGGATGATTGACAGCCCTCCACCCCTATGGTGGAGGGCAGCCACGCCTCCCTGCGCCTCACAGCGCCCAAATTGCTCCATTTCAGAGCGATTCGAGACGCGAGCGAGGGAGGGCATGCCCAAGAGCAGCTCACCCGTCCTCAAGAGAGGCGGCGTGGCCCGGGCCCGTCCGCAGAACTGGCGGAACAGCGTACCGGGCCGTTCCGCCAGGATAACACCACTGGTTAAGATGTACCAGCAGAACTACATCTGTTCCAAGAATGCTGAAATTACTCTTGGAAATCTCTTCCTGGACCTATTGTCAGAAATTGTTTATGTAGAAAAGAATCAAATAGGCATTGGCTTATAAAGAGATGTGGATTCTGCAGTGACCTCTCAGTTTCAAAACTGCCTGTAAAACAGATGATTGGAACCCAGCTTTCGGCTGCCTTGAAGCTACAACTGAGGAAAGTGAGTGAGGGCACAATCCTATGCATATCTACTCAGAAGTAAGTCTCATTATATCCAAAAAGACTTGCTCCCAGGAAAAAATGTATAGGATTGCAGCCTGAATCAATGTTATCAATTGTAATCCTAGTACTTGTAATATTGTAATAATTACAATATTATCAATTATAATTACAATGGCAATTGTAATTGTCATCTTCTAATGAAGGTGCCATTTCTATGAATGCCCCTCGGATTACAATGGGAACTTGCCACTTCCATTTCTCCCATCTTCTCTTAGCCACAGAAACTGAGGGATGATTCCACTGTGGGACCTCATTAATCCCATGGGGAATTGTCCATTTTATTTATTTATGCTACATTCATATTCAGCTCTTTAGATTTATTGTCGCCACCGTTTAAGGTCGAAATTGGAAGTTTGTCGATGAGCATGGATTTGGACTTGGCATTTCAAAATCTATGTTCAAATCAAATCAATCAACTCTCCATTGGCTACACTAATTGCATGCCCTGAGACTTCCAGGGAGTTTGTGAAAATACTAAATGAAATTACAAAAAATAAATAAATCTGAAATGCTGTAAAAGTCCTGGCAAGTTTGGAAAGCAGAACGGGCTGCTTCAGACTATTCCTCTGTTGCTTGGAGAAGTCCTGCACAAAGATGGTGTGTAGTCAAAGACGTCATCCGGGCGCGCCAGGAATCGGAACGCCTGGATGATTGACAGCCCTCTGCCATAGGAGTGATTTGGGACGCGAGGGAGGGCGGGAGGGCCCAGGAGCAGCTCGTCCATCCTCGGGAGAGACGGCGTGGCCCGGGCCCATCCGCAGAACTGGCGGAACGGCGTACTGGGCCGTTCCGCCAGGATGACACCACTGTGCGTAGTCATGGTGCATGCACATCCTGGCCCTTCCTCTCAGGGTGAAAGTGAATTTGGGCCAATTTTCTAGTTATGGGAGAGTGCAATTTGAGGGAACTTTCCCCCCCCCATAACTAAAGTGGTCCAAGTTCATGAAAGCAATGCAAATCAAAGTCCCTCTGACCTATTTTCTTAAAGTTTCACATCTCTGCAAACCCAGTTAGTACTCAGAATCTTCCACTTGTAGATGGGTGGGTCCATTTTGGCTACAATCCTATTGCATGGGTCTGGTAATTTCGAAAATAAATTGAATAGTGATTATTGCAGTTGCAAGGGAAATATGAGCTTTGTCATTGGCAGATAAATACAACATTGGCGTTTCTTATAGTCTTAATAACACAACCATTTCTGACCTTGCTTAATTGTGAAATATAAAATGCTAGGTAGTGTAAACCATCAGCAACAATTTGGTTGCAACCTCCCTTGACCTTACAAGAGGGATAAAAATACATACAGGAATAAAACTTTTTAAAAGCATTCAGTGGAAGTGTTAAGAACTAAAATGAACTTTTGTAAAGTCATAGGAAGTATTAAGAAGGAATTCTGTAAAACCTTTTTATATATGAGCAGCATGTCCAGATCACTGCATTATCAATAATTATTGCAAATCCATTGACTAATAAACATACTGTTGTGAATTTGTGTGAATAATAGCAGAGTTGGGGGCTTGGAGAC
>JAJKFI010000014.1:4575254-4616136 GCA_029204185.1 Lerista edwardsae
TCCTCATCCGACATCTGTCAGGGTGTCGGCGAGTTGGAGGATGCAGCCGCATTCACAGTTCAGTCTTCGCTCCGCTCTGCTCCGCGGATCGGGTCCTCGGCGAGCCCCTGCAGGGTTACGGCTGACTCTTCCGCAGCGCGGTGTGCGCTGGAAACCATAACCTGTTGTGAATTTGTGTGAATAATAGCAGAGTTGGGGGCTTGGAGACCCATTCCAGCGCCTTGCCTTAGCGCTCCGGTGCGAAGGATTGAAGCAATCGCCACATTTCCATAACAAAGTCTCTTTATTGTAGCGAAAGTAAGAAAGGTACAAAGGTTCAATCTGCCGGCTAGGAAGCCGGTGAAGTCTATGCCGCTCGCAGGCGGCCGTTTTCAGTGCAGCTTTACATCTTAAGCACACACAGTGAAAAACTCCTTCTAACAACAGAACAAAGGGATGCAGCCAGAGTATATCTGGTAGGTGGATACCTGAAGACCCCTTGTGCCCCATCTTACCCAATGGGGTGACCCTTAGAGCACTATGAGCTCATGGGAATGTGCAGTGTTTCCAGCCAGGGCTTCCCGTGTGAAACTGTCTGCTTATTCTACACTATCAGAAAGGGAGTACAACTACTGTTTAGCTAGTTCCCCTAACAAGCTGGGAAGCTGACCTGCTCAAGGACTCACAGGTGCTCTATCTGATTCTAAGACGGAGAGACGGAATGCCAGTTTCAGCCAGTTCTGGACTGTGAGATGTGAAACTGCAACACATACAAATATTCCAAGGACACAGTGTTGCACAAAGCTGTTCAAGTATAGAACAGATCATTTGGTTCAAAAATACTTATGTATTAAACCTCATTGCTTTAAAACAAAATATGTAAAATACCCATTAAATGTAGCCCTTTTCACTTGTACTTGTGCATTTCAAATCTCTCCTTGACTCCATGATGTGCGTTCTTACATTTCCCCACTAGAAAACGGAACATTCCTGTAATTATAGACTGTGGAGCAATTACAAATTGCATGTAATTACACTTATGGAAGAAAACAAAATACTCATACTGAAGGAAGCTTTAAAAAGAGCTGAAGGCCTTATAATGAAGATGCCAAGGATGTGCTGTTGTGGCCCTGCAATTCACTAATAGCTAGGTAAACAGGATTTGCAAGAGCGGCTTTTATCAGTGGAAATGATTGGGAAATAGACTGTGAAATGGTTCTTATTTTCTCTCTGATTGACAAAATATCTAACACTACAATCCTATACACACTTACATGGGAAAAATTCCCATTGAACTCAGTGGGACACAGTGGGAGTAGGCATGTTTAGGATCGTGCGGTTATCAAATGCAAACACTGCAGACATAGATAACAGTGTTTCTCAAACTGTGGGTTGGGACCCACTTGGTAGGTCACGACCTGATATCAGGTGGGTCCCTAAAAGCTGGGAGCAGCCATCTTGGAAGCTGCAGACCTTAGTCTTGCTATATTCCTTTTGTGAATGTTAACAGTTTGAATTTTCAAGTGAGATTTGTCAAAATTGTTTTTAGTTCAGTGCTTTTACATAAGATTTTGTCCTTATCTTGCTTTCTGTCAGGGGTGTTCTGTGGTTTTGCAATTGCGGTAGTCCAATAATTGCCAGTTTGCATTTCATTATGTCACAGTGATGGCACTTCCGGCCATGACATCACCTCCAGTCTAATCACTCCTGGTGGGTCCCGACACAACTGCCATTCTAAAAAGTGGGTCCCGGTCTAAACAGTTTGAGAACCACTGGTCTATAAGTTTAAGTTATTTAACTCAGAGCACAGTCCTAACCTAGAGTTAGGCCGGCACAATTAGGCCAGCAAAGTTTGGCTGGCACCAGGGCCACTGTAAAGCACATTTAGACCACTCTCGGAGTCAAGGAGGATGGTGCCCATCTGTGTGCTGGTGTCTCTGACTCCAAGAGGGGTCCAAACATACTTTACGATGTCCCTTGTGCCAGTCAAACTTTGCTGGCCTAACAATGCCAGTCTAACTCCAGGTTAGGATTAGGTCCTCATTGCACCAAGCCTTCAGGTTTTCTGTGTATTCCTTAAAATGAACAGAAGTTGCATTGCAGTTGTCCTGGAGTAGTTTCCTCAGTGCAGTTTTTTTCCCCATATTGTTCCCTAATGTGATGGACAGACTTTTAGTTTTCATATTTTCATCAATTTAGACCAGAAGCAGTGAGATCTTTGCCCCATTGCAGGTCCTTTTAAGCCAGCGGGACACTAGTACTGCTGTCGTAAAAAGGCCGTTAGGATCAGGCTGCTAGTTATTATATTACTAAACTCCTTTCAAATTAATGAGATTTTCATTGGTCTTGACTAATTCGACATTGATTTCCATGGTGGTTAGACAGGAATATACTTCTGGATACAAGTCTGTGACAGGAAGCATTTCTGAAGACAATTTTAAAGACAAATTGAATTCAGAGTGAGTTTCTTTGCCACACTTGCTGCTCAGTTTTGAGAATAAGAAAGTTGACTAGAGAGTTGGAATGGGGCAGAACATTTTATTTCAGCTCTACCCCCGCACCTTCCCATGTGTGTGTTTACCTGGAATTTGGATGCTACTTTTGACTTAGGTGATACTAGAACTGCCTCCCTCTTAGTTTGGACTTTTTTTGCCCCCTGCATACACTGAGTGGATTTCTCTTAGCATGTGTGCCTAAACAAGAATGGATAATCCCAGTGTAACAAAACTTGGGAAAGTGCTCCGTAAAAACCATTAAACGAAATTTATTGTACAGTGTGGTGCCAACATGCTACCCCATTTGGACTATTCACTCACACTGCGGGAAGATGCAATCTCATTATTGAATTTGCCTGGGGAACATCCAAACAATTCCAGTAATTTGAAGCTTGGATAAATTTCAGTGAGAATTCACATTGTGTTGCACTCACAGAGATGAATGTAGACGTTGTACCTTTAGTTGACTAGGAGTTTTGGGTAATATATTTTGTTTAATAATAGAGATAGTATGCATTGTCCATCAGTTTCATGTATTTTCTTGTTATGTGAATATCAATACAGGGAGCAGAAAAGAGAAGCAACTAATATAAGTTTTATAGAATCATTTTCTGTGCAAGATATAGTTTTCTTAAAGAATATAGAAAAGATGAGAAAAGGAAAATAATGAGAAAAGATCATCGTCGAAGTGTTTGAACTTAGAAACAAACAAACAACAAAACAAAACAAATATACCAGAACACAAAGGAATTCTATTTATGGCAGAATGAACTGAAGAACAAAGGAGAACTACAGAGGAACAAAGATATATTTTAAAAAAATGAAATAGTGACGGTATCTTAGTTGAAAGCTCGTATCACCTGTAGAAGGTGGGATTTACATACTAAATCCCTCGTCCTGAATTCACTGAGTAAAGGACATAAAATATCCTGGTTTTATATTCGGTAGAAATTAAAATGCAGCTAAGCATCTTCTGTTCTTTGTTTTCTGTTTGAAGACGTTGAACAGCTGCCAACTATCGGTAAAAAGCCCTATCTTGAAGTCTATAATTTGGGTTAGGAAAACTCAGCGTGTACAAATGAGATCTTGATGGAACTTTTATATAAACACAAATCTAATGTTACTTTCTCTTTAATGAGTCTAGAAGGCAAGGTTACATTTAGATCCCAGAAGTCTGGATATGGCTTACATACTGCTAATGGCTTAGAATTGAAATCACTTTTTCCTGTACGTAAGTACCATTGCAGTGCTATCATATAGGTTATCCTGCTTGGTAAAAGATTTAAGTCAAAGCAATGTTTTCTTCAAAATTAACAAGACCACTGGATTGGGTTGCTTCCATTGCAGGGATTCCAGACAATGCAATCATTGCTAACAATTCAGATCTATAAGAACGGAATAGGCAAGGGAGTGGCAACAGGATGCAAGCATCTTGTTGTCTCGTGCCTCCCTGGGGCACCTGGTGAATGCCACTTTTTAGACCCACTTTTTAGACCCACCTGGACCCACTTTTTAGAATGGCACTCATATCAGAACAGGACCCACCAGAAGTGATGTCATTAACCTGAAAGTGATGTCATAGCCGGAAGGGACATCATCAAGCAGGAAGGGCTGTTATTGTAACATAATAAAATGACACTCCTGAAATGCAAATTGGCATTCTTGGACTGCAGCAATTGTACAACCATGAAACAGCCCTGACAGAAACCAAGAATAGGACAAAACATTATGTAAAAACACTGAACTAAAAACAAAATTAAAGAAAAAACCCTCACTTGAAAATGCAAACTGTTAACACTCACAAAAGGAATACAACAAGAATAGGGTCTTCAGTTTCGCAGATGGCTGCTCCCAGCATTCCGTGACCCACCTGACATCAGGTCGCAGCCCACCAAGTGGGTCCCAACCCACAGTTTGAATATCACTGGTCTATAGTTCATTATCTGATCTCTGCTACTATTTCATTGACAAAGTGTAAGTTCAACAGATAGTTGCTGGCTATCACCTGGACAGATGTATGCTCTTCCTTGAATTGCTTCTTATGTTACCAAAGTGTTCCATGTAGCAGGGACCACATATTTCAGCATCGTCTAGGTCAGTGGTTCCCAAATGTTTTAGCACCAGGACCCACTTTTTAAAATGACACTGTAGTGGGACCCACCTAGTTTGACGAGACTTTCACTGTACCAGCTGCTCAATTTTCTGTTTTAATCCTTTTTACTATGGTGGGTGGACTGCTTACTGGAGTGTTTGTTGAGCTCCATCGGTTCATCGGTTTGGGATCATTCTGGTGGCCATGCGTTCCCTGTCATCTGGCTGTCAATGAGAGCAGAGGCACTGTCACCTATGCACAAGTAAATGTGCATGTGGGGCTTAGTTTTGCTTTCCATAGGGCTCAATAAATCTCCCTCGTCAGCTTGGAGTGGAGGAATCTTCTTCTCCGGAGTTTGTTAAAATTGTGACGCACTTCCGGTTTTTGATCATGAAATTATACAGTGATCATGATCATACAATGAGGAAGCCACACGGCCCGAATTGGGGCTGCACGGCTTGGGGACGAGGCCTTGGATGCATTAGGATTGCACCTTAATTCACTTATTAAGGTCCATTCTGAATGGAGCCGTGAGAAAGCTCATCCATCACTTTACCTTCACATAAATGTATGTTGGTTTACAGCACAAACATGAACATGAAAGTGCTGAAAAACCACATATATTAACACTTTTTGGCAATGATGTTAATTAAAATTTTGGACTGCCGGTAGTGTATTTTTACTGAAAACTACAAAGCTATTTCATATTTCCTTGAGGCTTAAAATGTTCATTCTTTCATTCTTTTATTTTCAGTAATGCTTTCCAGACTAAACAATGACAAATTTATTTCATTCTTCCCTATTCATTTCTGAAAATATGCATCATCAGCATCAATAGATATCAAAATTGTTTGAGTGGAAGAAGGTGAAGGGGGCTAAGAAAAGAGGAAAAGAGAGATTTCAATAAAATGGCACTAATGGCACAATCCTAGCCGGGAGTGTGGCCGTCACAGTTAGGCCAGCTATGTTTGGCCAGCACAAGGGCCAGCATAAAGCACGTTTAGACCACTCTCGGAGTCAGGGAGGATGGCGCACGTCTGTGAGCTGGCCTCTCTGACTCCGAGAGTGGTCCAAACATACTTTACGGTGTGCCTTGCTGCAGCCAAACATAGCTGGCCTAACTGTGCTGTCCTAACTCCAGGTTAGGATCACACCCTAAATTATGACACATATATTTTGGTGGGGGTTGATGGACAGTGATAATAATCACTTTATGTGAAACAGGGGAAGGTGAGACAGTCGATAGATAAGCCTTGCCTCAGGAATGTGCATGCCCAATCCTATGCATGTCTACTCAGAAGTCCCATTATAGTCCATGGGGCTTACTCCGAGGTAAATGTGGGTAGGATTGCAGCATTACTAGCCTATGCTACCAATCATTGGCCTAAATACTTCCTACATGTTGCCCGGCCCAATCCTATGTGCACAATACACTGATGGATCTCCTGAACTGTCAGCGCATTGCACCATCTGCAATCACCCTTGTCTTGATGCTGCTCTGTGGCCTGCTAGCAACAGCCTGGCAGCTGGGAAGCCCCAAATTGCCAGCAGCAGGCTGCAGATTGACCAATGGAGCAGGTAAGGTGGAGGCGGGGCAGTCCCTCAGAGGTATCAATTTACCTGATGACCTAACAACTATATCGACGTAGTTCTACTTTCTCATCCTTGTGTTCTTGATTGCTCATCCAAGGAGACAATTTATTTTTACTAATGTGGCATCATTTCAATGAAGTTTGTTTCAACATAGAGGCCAAATAATTGCAACTGGTGCTCGCAAGGGTTGGGTCATCACCAGTAGTGTCATCTTACCGGTACGCTGGGCGGGTCTTCTGGGTGATCGGCAGCGCGCTTGCTGCGTTCCGTTGGGTAATGGCGAAAGCCCGCCCGCTGCAGCTTTCGCCATTATGCAATGGAACGCAGCGAGCGCACTGCCGATCACCCAGAAGACCCGCCCAGCGTACCGGTAAGATGACTCTACTGGTCATCACATTTGTGCCCTTTCACAGCATTGCAGATTCTCATTCAAATCACACCACAGTAGAATCCTTCTACCACTGCGATGGTTGAAAGCTGACATTTTTGTAGTGTATCAGAATAATCGTTATTACTTGCCTGGTTCCATTTCAGTGCTGTAATTGTCATGCCGTCGACACCTTCTTATTAACCACAAGCGTAAGTACTGTTTTTGTTAGAGGAGTGCTTTTGAAAGTTGCTGCCTTTGTGTCCTTAGAAAATGTAACTGCTGCCTATCAAGTGGTGAAGTACCTGAGCAGGCACGATCTTGTTAGTATCCTTCCTGTGATTGCCCAGTTTTAAAAAATCACAGCCTGGAAAGAGTAAGGCACTGATTCATTCTTAATGGTCTCTTAATTCCTACTTTTATACTTGGACTGCTAGCCAGGAACTTAACAGATGTGATACTCAATTTTTGTTATGTAGCAATAATCTAAAAAAAAAAAATGCAACCATCGTAAACATGATTAAAACCAAATATCCTTAAGAAATATGACATATTTCTGGTCCATTCTTTAGCCTTCCTGATCATTTATTGTTTGCTCTTTCGTGGAGTCCCTCTGCAATCTATTTGTACTCCCTTTTGCTGCCATCTCTCAGTATTATGCCGTTTGTTCTCTTTAATAAAAAAAAAAAACTTCAGTGGTTTTCAAACTATCGTTTTGATCTCCAGACATTCTTGACAGGTTATAATACTAAAAGGATGTATGCCTTCCATAGGTCACATCTACCGATGTTTTAGGAACACGGCTATAGAATTCAAAAAGGAAATGTTAGGCTGAAATCAGATCATCAGTCTCCTTAGGCAGGGATAGAAATGCCATTCCAGAAAAGACCCATTGTCTTTCCTGGCTCGTAGCCATTTTCCAAGGTTTCAGCAGAAGTCTTTCCTAACCTGGGATCCTTTAACCGGAGGAATCAAAGATTAAGTCAGTGGGGCGGAGCATCTATACAACTGAGCAATGGTCTACAAGAGAAGATGCATGCAAACCCTTTTGCTTTCTTTTTTATTGCCGTTTTTCTTAACCAATAACCATTCTATGATTTCCCTGTCCCATTTTTTTTTTCACAACAACTTTGTGAGATAAGTTGATAGACAGTGACTAATCCAGGGCACTTCATGAGTGCCCGTCTTAAGTCCTGTACTACTGCCCCATGTTGGCTTTGGTGTTCTATGGTTCTTTTTCAATAGGAACACAGGAAGCTACTTTATACTTGCAGCCCAGTCTTAAGCTGCCCAGCCCCCTTAGGAGCAGCGGTACCAAATCAGCTACCATTGCATTTTATAGGTGCTGCAGTAGCCATTGGGGGAAGGGGCGAACATCCCCTTCCCCTGGGTAATGGCCCTCAGTGGGCTTTCTCAAGTCTGTGCAAACTATTTTGCTTGCACAGACTTAAGAATCTCCATGTCAGCCCACGTGGCCCGACACGGAGGATAGAATGTGGTGGTGGATGACACCACCTGTCCCACCCCTGCCTGGGCCTGCTCAGTCCCGCCCCCTGCTTAGTCCTAGGCCCACGTCCTCTCCATACCCTGCACGAGAACACTTCTGGTGACAGTGCAACTGACAGCTGGGTGGCATGGTGTCAGGTCCTCCTGGTGCCGGGGTGGATCACCTTCTGCCGCAGGCCACGCACCAGTGTTATGCCCTTATTGCCGGTGCTCAAAGTGCCTTATGGCACTTTTGCAGCACCAGCAGTAAGGGCTTACTGCCGGCGCTAGGCCCTGTAGGGTCAGGCCCCTGTAAGCTATTGGTCCATCTCACCCAGTATTATCTGCACTGACTGGCAGTGGCTCCCAAAAGTTTAGATGGATCTTCCAGATGCCTGTAGCATCTTGCAGATGCTGGGGACTGAAGCTGGTACCTTCTGCATTCCAACAAGTAGCTTTATCCACCTATACAGTTTGGAAAGATTCAATAGCATCAAATGAAACAATTTTTCATTTGAAATTTTTGTTTGTATAATACTTTCAGGTTTAGCTTTGTTTGCCTAGATAAGAATCTTATGAAGTAAGTCAGTATTTTCCCTGTTTTATAATTCAGAGAGAGAGAGAGAGAGCGTCTCCAAAGTAAAGTTACCCAGCAAGGTCACAGCTGGCAAAGGTGGAAATTAATTCTACCACCTCTATACTGAATGGATCGTATTTGAAAGAAGCTGTATGCACGTATGTGAAATGTATGCACACACTTTTTACTTTCTCCCTTTAAAGTTCTCTTTTAAAAAAGGAACAAACAGAATTGTACCCTTTTGGTTCACGCTTCACTAACCTCACACCCATTATTTTGCATTTGTTTCAATTTCTGCTAGTCTGTACTCTTGGAGTGTTTTTTTTTTTTTAATCTTGAGCTTCTCCCCATTGGCACTTCAAAAATAATCATTCTTGTGTTTTGCTCCGCTTCCTACCTTTTCTCTCTCTTGATACACAAAGGAAATATCTGTGAGAAGTCATGTTTTCACAAACTTCTTACCTCCATCTTCTTTTACCGCACCGATGCTCACACATCTCCCATGAGATGAAAATTGTACTCTGAATGGGTGACATCCACACCTTCAGATTGCTAAGCCTAGTTATGCTGCTCCGCAAAGGTGTCACATAAAATATTCTACCAAAGGCTTATGTGGGAATTAAGTGGTGGCTTGTGATATTAGCACAGGGCCCCTCCGTAGAGCTGAAGTTTGGACATTCTGCAGATCTGCTGCGAACATCTCTACTATTTTGATGTGAATCACGCTGGGTGGTGGTTTGCTGCCCACGACATTCTGAATCTTGAGAACTTTGGCAATCTTTCTCCTTCTGATTTCCACTTAGTTTTAGGCTAGTTTGGTACAATGTGCCAAACTGGCAGATGCAAAAGGCTGAGCTAGCCGAAAGGATAAATGTCAGGGAGTTCATGCACATTGAGGGACTTGTTCTCCAGAGATTGCATCTCTGTAGCAGCTCACTGAAGCTCTACGAAATACCGATTACAGTCAGGTCTGACAATCATTTGAATCTCAGTGCATGTCAGCATTGTCCTTAGATCAAGGGTGAGAGCATGATCTCTAGCGGTATGGAAACAGATGTCAAGTTGTTCCAGCAGTCTTCCATGTTGTTGAACACTGATAAGTTTGAAATCACTTTAGGTCAGGCAAAAAATTGTCTATAGGAAGGCAAAGTCATCATGAGGTGAAATAGTGTGATAAGGGCTGGGGAAACGGCTTGCAGAGGCTTCAGCTCCTTTGGACTGCCGATAACTATAACAGTCTTTTGATTTGTCAGCTTTAATTAATGCAACCACTTTGTGACAAAAACCTCCTTCCAGCAAGCAGCCTGGCTTTCGACATTTTCATCTGAGTGACTTCAGCAATAGGCTTCGGCTTTGCCAGCCACCCACGTTGTTTGTAAAGAAAGCGTCGCATGCTCTAATAATCAGAGACACGGATGGCTATCCGAAGCCCTAATCCCCTTCCGGAACACGCGGCTGCAGTGCAGAATCCAATGCTGAGGATTATCAAAGTTTGCGAGAGTCAAGATCCTATCTAAGATTATTCTGGTCTGCTAGCATTGTGTCAGTGAGTGAGAAAGCAGCAAACCTTTAATGGGAAGCCGTTTGTTGTCTTTTTTGCAGGAGGAAGGGAAAGAGTGATTTTTGCTTTTTTCAGTAGTTTCTAAACTTTATTTAAAGTCAAAGAAATGCTGGGATAGAGATGTGAAAATATCTGAAATTGTGGTGGCCACGGGGAAGGGGGAGAATATGGCCTTCCACTGGTCCCATATAGTCTGCAAAATCTGCAAGGAAGGACTTTCCTGCTTTTGAGACTCTGGAGGCTGATATTCTGATGTGTAGTGTAAAGTGGGAGTTTTCACTATGATATGATTCCCAAAGCCATAATATTTCATTGAATTGAATCTGGATACATTGGAATTTTCCAGCAGTTCTGTGCTGTTTCCAGCAGCAACAAAAGAGAACCTACAAGTTGAGCTCTTCCAAGTCCAATATCAAGCATGTCACAGTCTAGGGAGGGTTTTCCTAGAAAAAGGAGTCCGTCCAGTGGCATTGCTAGGGTTATGTGAGGGGGTGGACCACACCAGTGATGTATTCGGGGGATTGACCCCAGTAGTGGCCAAAATTGTGGCAATCCTGGTATTTTTGAATCGTATCATTGTGTTATATACGAATCAGTGTATAATTTAATGCAGAATTCAGTGAAGCAAATCATGTTGAGACATCCGTGTCCTATCAAAAGGGATGGCCAAATAACCAGAAAGGAAAACAGTAACAAAAAGGTGAATTTCATGTAACAAAAAGTGAATTTCCTTAATGCAAAACTGACCTTTGAGACTGACTATTCCAAAAGCCAATGAGGTGTTATTATGACACAGCAGGGAACCAATAAGGTGTCAGTATGAATCAGCTCTCATTTCCATGTATTAGAGCTAATACTAGAACTGTTATATATTAAATAAAATTAATGGAAGTTATACCAACCCTAGTGATGCCACTGCGCTTAGGCTGTGAGTATGATATTGTAATTTGTTCTGTATGGTTTGATATGAGAGGAGGGCATCATGTTGGTGACACAATTAGCTCTTCACACAAGATGACACAAACCCTAGTGAGTCCTCTGAGCAAGTACTAAGCATTGCAAGCTACTGCCTCTTCCCTCCCTGTCTTCCCTCCCAGTTCAGGCAACTGACAATGTGCCACCTTGCACATTTCTAATTTGCCATGCCCTTCATCTGATTTGAAACACTTATACTATTGTAGTAGAAAGCCTGTGCCATCTATAAATCTGTTCTGTGCTAAGTGATAATGTCTGCCATATACTATATCCAGTGGTGTCATTCAAATGATTTAGGAACAGGAACTCACTTTTGATTGGCACTTGTCAGGAACCCGGAACCAGCCACGGAGCCCGTTAGGATCCAGAACGCCCGTTCTGGTCCGTTCCCCCTGAATGACATCACTGACTATATCCCTGTACCAACATGCAATGGTGTTGCCTTGCCAGAGCCTGGTTACCAAAATTCTAGAGGGGTAAACAGTGCTGTGAAAGGTGACACCAGGCGCTGTTTATCTTCTATGTGGGATCAGATGGACAACTTTCACACTTCTTCATGGCATAACAACAGCACTGAGTGGTGTCCTCCTTTTAAACAAGTTCTTTAAAAAAAATGTTCTTTTCTGCTTATTGCAGATAGGCGAATGCTACTAATGATGCAGTCCTTCCTTACTCTTCCTTCAGTCCCATTAAGAACCATGCATATTCAGATCTGCCAATCTTCCCACTTGGAATCTCCATCCTCCCCATATTTAGGAATATAAAACATGCAAGTAAAATTTGGTTTTCTCCTCACATGACGGGTCAAGCAGCAGGAGCAGGAGGGGCGTTCTGTATGGTTCTGTATGGTATGGGGATATTCTTGATATTAAGAAGGGGAGCAAAAAATTTTGAAATGTCAAATGTTGACAGGTAAATGTAATGTAACGTTCCAGTTGATTACTGGTGCTACGTGCTAAAGATGACAGTAAAAGTGAAATTTACAACATCACTATCTGATTCTGAACTTGTTTCTATGCTTGAGAGCGCAATCCTAACCTGGAGTTAGGCTGGCACAGTTAGGCCAGCAAAGTTTGGTTGGCACCAGGGCTACCGTAAAGCGCGTTTGGACCACTCTTGGTCAGTGAGGATTGTGCACGTCTGTGTGCTGAGCTCTCTGACTCTGAGAGTGGTCCAAACTTATTTTACTGTGTCCCTTGTGGGACGTGGTGGCACAGCGGGTTAAGCCGCTGTTGCTGGGCTTTCCAACCGGAAGGTTGGGAGTTCAAGACTGCGCGATGGAGTGAGCTCCCGTTGCTTGTCCCTGCTCCTGCCAACCTAGCAGTTCGAAAGCACCTAAAATGCAAGTAGATAAATAGGGACCACTTCGGTGGGAAGGGAACGGTGTTCCGTGTGCTACGGCCTATAGTCATGCCGGCCATATGACCACGGAAACTTGTCCTCGGACAAAACGCCAGCTTTACAGGCTTTGAAACGGAGAGGAGCACCGCCCCTTGCAGTCAGTCACAACTAGACCATTCAGTCGTGGGGAAACCTTTTCTTTTAACCTTGTGCCAGCCAAACTTTGCTGGCCTAACTGTGCTGACCTAGCTCCAGGTTAGGATTGCAGTTTAAATAAAGTTAGTGTGGCATATCTGTCCAGGGCAGGATGAGTCACTGTCAGAAATATCAAAAAGAGGGTGAAGTGCAGAGAATGAATTGAGTAGTAAAGAACAATTTAAACTGCTCCAGTTAAGAAAAAGGAAGACAAGTTACCCAAGAGACCGAGATAAAGAGGAATGGGAGGAGGACCCCCCAACAATACATTGACTTTTTCCTCCAGAAGAGCTTCGAAGGAACAACAGACAAGAACCAGCAATCCTCAAAACATCACTCTGAAAGTGTTTGTTATAGTAAAGTATTTCAGAGACTGCGAAAATGCTTTTCTACTGGGTTTTTTTTTATGAACTGTAATATTACTCAGGAAGTGGGCAAAGGCATTTGTGGACAAAAGTAAAAAAGAAAAGTTAGCACTTTTCAAATGCTTTTCTTTCCTACATTTGGAGCATATATATTTTTTATAGTTCAGTCAAGTAGGTCAAAGTCAAAATGCAAAACATAGAAATTTCATTTTTTCCTGCTATAGCAGTATAAGGTGAAGGTAAACGTTTCCCCACGACCAAATGGTCTAGTCGTGACTGACTGTTGGGGGTGGTGCTCATCTCCGAGTCTTAGCCTGTAGAGGACAAGCTTCCTCGGTGTTTGTCTGAGGACAAGCTTCCATGGTCATGTGGCCATGGAACGCCGTTCCCTTCCCACCGGAACGCCCAGAACACCGTTCCCTTCCCACCAAAGTGGTCCCTATTTATCTACTTGCATTTTAGGTGCTTTCGAACTGCTAGGTTGGCAGGAGCAGGGACAAGCAACGGGAGCTCACTCCGTCGCGCGGTCTTGAACTCCCAACCTTTCAACCTCCCAACCTGGTTTATTAAGTCAGGTTTAAAAAATACATTAGAAGTTAAAAAAAAAAAAGGCTTTTCTAGCCTTTCATGGGAGCACATGAATGCAGTCACACATCTCTGAAGAGCCCAAGTAAAGTCAATAGTGATCTCAGTAGGAACAGTGATCTGCCTGCACTGATTCATTTATCGTTTTTGAGTAATCAGGATTGTGAATAAAGATCCAGTTCAAAGGTGTGGACTTACTGGCACTCCTATCTTATAAACTTCATTTAACCCTCAAAGCACCAGCCCATTAGCGTGGAGGATATGGAATGGGATTCAAGCTTACTTGAAGCCCCATTGAATTAAGTAGAAATTCATGTGTGCAATTGTGTGCAATGAACTGCCAAATAGGGGGTGTCTACTTGTATTATTTCTCAGCCACCACAGTTAGTGGAATTTTTTGTTCTTTTTGTTGCAAGATTAATTCCTTAGACACAGATTTCACTGCAGTTTAAATATAACATGAGGAACTACAAGCATCAGCCTCTTATTAAAACAAATATCTCTTGTGGCTTATAAAATGCTCCATCAAGTCAAAAACAGCTGATATATCACAGCAACACCTATTGTGAAGGAAATTTGAACCCAATAAACATTATTCTCATAAGATAATGAACCATGCAATTCTAAACACACTTACCAAGGAGTAAATTATATGATTGAACAAGTGGGATTCCTGAGCAAACATGCATAGGTTCAGGTTCATAGCGGTTAAATACTTCGTATAACAGCTGAAAATATGTGTGCCATACTTTTCTTATACGTGTTTTTCATTGTAATATCAAGAACAATCAAAGAGCAACGTAGTATCAATATTGCAGTTTGTACCGCAGTATCTCTTGCCTTTGCCAGGTTGCCTGGAAGCATTTTTTTGCAGTCAGTATTATTTCTGTTAGTCAAGACAATGACAGCACATATGCTGAGTCATAAATAAGCCTATTAACGTATACCTACTGGTTGTCAGCATTCTCTGTTTTCCGAGATTCAGAAGAGAAATATTTCTATGACATTTCACCCAACAATGCAATAAACCTATGTCATAGTGGCTGTGAAAAGTAGCATTTTGCAGTAGAAGTCCAGTGCACAAAATTGCATGTTTTTCTCTGAGTTCATTGGCCTCCATTTTAAGAAGTAATAAGAATGGAATTACAGGTTTTCTTAGCAAAGATGTGCTCCCGCCTCTAGGGATAACATGACTGAGATGGTGGGGAAGAAGAACTTGTTGCATTGCCAATTTTCCCCTGCAATTTCTTGTAAGGCTTTTTTCTCCCAGCCACACTTCCTGTTTCCTATGTGGTTAGCTGGAGCTCAAGGGAACTAGGCATACCTAGTATGTATGCTCTCATCAGTATGCTCTCATCTTCAGCCTATCTAAACTTGGGATTCACGGTAAATCTCTTGATTGGGCTTTAATTGCAAATGAGAACTGTGGCAGTGCCAGAGAGCTCACAGAATCACAAGTGATGTATTTACCTCTGCCATTGCTTCTAGTTCCTGGATCTTCCTCATACACCAGCATAATTTCCTCAGTGGCCTTTCAAGTGTTGGCCAGATAAGCCCATCAAGCAGTTTTTCCCAAACTGTCAGTCAGGACCCACCAGTGAGTTGCAAGCTGATTTTTGATGGGTTGCAAAACATTTTTGAAACCTTAAAATTTTTTTGCAGGTACTCATGCCCCGTTTGTAGAAGGAAATTGTTAGCTGGAATGCTAACTTGTGATTTGAGGCAATCTTCATATCACCAAATTAATAATAATAATAATAATAATAATAATAATAATAATAATTATTATTATTATTATTATTATTATTATTATTATTATTATTATTATTTTATTGGCCAAGTATATAAACTATACCTGGAATTTGATACGGCCACCGGCTACATACATACAATACTACACATACATAGTAAACAAAGAATACACAGAACAAATAAGGGCATATTCAGAATAAACCATTGCCTCAAACTCCTAGTCGCATAAACATAATTACAAATTCAGCAATTTAATGGCACAAGGAAAAAAACTATTTTTGTGCCTCGATGTTTTAGTATACAGAGTCTTATATCGACGACCAGAGGGGAGAAGATTGAACAAGTTATGGCCAGGGTGCAACGGATCTGCAGCGATCTTTTCTGCTCGCTTTTTAACCCGAGCAGTATACAGATCTTCTATTGAAGGCAGATCAGTTCTGATTATTTTTTCAGCAGTTCTAACAGTCCTCTGGAGCCTTTGCTTATCCAGTTTGGTTGCCGAGCCAAACCAAACGGTTATGGAAGTACAGAGGACAGATTCAATAATGCCTCTGTAAAATTGAACAAGCAGCTCTCGAGGCAAATTGAATTTCCGAAGTTGACGTAGGAAATACAATCGCTGATGAGCTTTTTTAATAATACCACTAATATTAATTGACCATTTCAAATCTCGGGAGAGTACAGAACCCAGGAACTTAAACGACTCTACCACAGAAACCGTGCTGCTTAGGATGGAAAGTGGGAGTAAAAGAGGGGGGTGCTTCCGGAAATCTACTATCATCTCCACAGTTTTCTGTGAGTTGTTAATGTGACATTTCCTAATTTTCTCTAGTCATTGGCATGCTGTACATCATGTGTGAACCCAGTTTCAGCTTTTTGTCTGGCCTGGAAGTCCCTAATTGTGTATCTTGCTCTCCAATTCAGCATTCTGGGTACCCTGGAATAACATAAGGTTTGGGGGAACCAACCTTGATCTCCATTTAGCTGTGCATCCCCCCAGTGAAGCCATGCGAGACAGATGCATACGGATGAACAGCCCACTTTATTGTAACAAATTACAATGAAGAGGGAGACTGGCAGCAATTAACTAAGGCAGGATAAAGGGGCAAGGCCTTAACTGAAGGTGAGAGGCTCCAGCCCCCCTGGTGGGCGAAACATCCTGACTCCAGGCCAGCCCCTTGGGGTGTGACCCTTCATGGTTCAACCCCCGCAGGGGCGGAGGCAGCAAACCCACGCACCTGCCCTGGCCAGAGAGCACCTGGGGCGGGCCAAGGCTTGAGGCTAAGAGATTCCCTGCCAGCCCCATGGGCCGGTCAGCAACTGTGGGCCTGCTGATGGGTAACTCAGTGCCTTAGCTGACCTCCGGATGCACACCGAAAGCTTCCTTCCAGCCTTCATACATGTGCCAACCTGCAATGAAGTGACCAAGGTTGCCTTCTGTGTATGCAGAGCAAACCCTAATAACCCCCCAACTCAGTCCAGGGTAGATGAAATAACTGCCTGCCAAAGGCCAATCAGGCAGAAAAATTCCTACCCGGCCCCAAATATGGCAACCAGCCAATCTTGGACTTCAGAAGTGAGAGGGTGGGTAGGGATCCATTTCCCTTGGGATCAATGGAGGAATGGCCCCTAGGAAGCCTCACCGCCACTCAGGTGAGTTCTGGGTATCATCCGCATGGTCAAGATGCCTAATCGGACAGCATCTGCCTCCCGCAGCAGGGGCGGAGCAAGCCAATGGTGAGCAGCCGGCTACACGCTGGAACTCGGGATTCTAGGGAGGGTTTAGCAAACGTCTGCATACACATACTGTATGTAAGATCTCTAAGCAGCCTTGGTAGCCCAGGATCCCAATTATTATAAATAATTTGTTATTAATCATAAATGAAAGATTTTTCTTGGTCCCTTTTTGTTTTGTTTAGTAGGTCACAATAGATCACTGTTTTTAAAAGCGGGTCCCTATGCTAAAACATTTTGGGAAGCACTACTACAGAAGCTTTGATTTGGAAGCTGTTCTCCTTACACAGGTAGTCCTCCACTGAGCTACAGATTCTGATGGAAGTCGGAACCAGACACAGATCTTACCTGTAGCACCCCATGGCACGAGCAATGGGGCGCGGAGCAGCGGTGGGGTGCCATTGCGCGCGGTCTGGGAGAGACCATGCGGTTTCTCGCCCTCCCGCCCGCCCACGCCTCCCTTATGCTCCGAAAATAGAGCATTTCCGGGGTAAGGGAGGCATGTCTGCGTGACGCACGGGGGCAGGGTGGGGGCGCGGTTTCAGCGCCTGCCATGGGGCGCACTCCCGGCCCCGACCGCCTCTGGTCGGAACAGTGCCATCACACAAGTACAAAAGTACAAGCCTGGATGGACTGTGTCTTGTCAACATGAAAGCTCAGATTTTGCAGTCCGTAGGTCTGTAACTCGGAGATTGTCTGCATATGCTATGGGAATAATCACTTTAGTTACTCCTAGTGAGATAAATATACTCTGCATTTACTCAACATCTCTTATCTATGTTTATGCTATGTGTGTCCAGGGCCAGTGGTGTAGCTAGGGAGGTGCAGCTGGTGCAACCTCACCGGGT
The DNA here is from genome assembly GCA_029204185.1 of Lerista edwardsae. Classification (NCBI taxonomy): domain Eukaryota; kingdom Metazoa; phylum Chordata; class Lepidosauria; order Squamata; family Scincidae; genus Lerista; species Lerista edwardsae. Next base: position 4,593,199 of record JAJKFI010000014.1, read on the forward strand.
GGGTGTCACCACTTCTGGCCAAAATTGTGAAAATCTTGATATTTTCGAATAATACCATCATCATCATCATCATCATCATCATCATCATCATCATTCAATGGGTAATTTAATGCAGAATTCAGTGAAACAAACCATGTTGAAATTTCAGTATTCTATCGAACGTTATCTCCAAATAACTGTAAAAGGTAAACATGATTGCCTAACGTAACAAAAAGCGAATTTCCTTAACTCAAAACTGGGTAATGAGACAGATTGTTCTGAAAGCCAATGAGGTGTTAATATGACACAGCAAGGAGCCAGTAAGCTGTCACTATGAATCATTTCTTTATTCCATATAATAATAATAATAATAATAATAATAATATTATTATTATTATTATTATTTTGTATTTATATACCGCCTTTCTTAAGATCACTAGATTACTCTAATGACTGTAACTGAAGGTGGTTTACATAGGCAGATTTTATTCACAAACCCGAAGGTTTTTACAATTATACAGAAACGTTCTATCTTTCAAGAACAACACTCATACAGATCTTTCTTTCTGGATTTAGTCTTCCTTCTTAGCCTCCCATCTGTCTTCTGCTAATACTATCAGAGCTAATACTAGAACTCTGATTCAGTTGTGTGAATGACATCCAGTTGGCCACCATTTTTTTGTTGGTTACTGATTTGTTGGGTGACCTGTACTGTTATATATTTAAATAATGGGGGTTACACCAAACCTAGTGATGCCACACATCTAGGCTGCATGTATGATACTGTAATTTAGTCTGTATGGCATGGTACAGAATGTGGGGGTGAAGCAATGAGCTCTTGCACAGGGTGATGCAAACCCTAGTGACGTCTCTGTCCAGGATTGAACTCTGGCATAGAAAACAGATGATTGAGGTGAGCTGTTGTTGCACTTTAGCACACATTGGCAGCCCAATCCAGAACTGCCTGTAAGAGCTTACCTTTTGGCACTTTTACGACACCAACACGAGTAGTACGCTCATGTTGGAGGGGTTCTGGATTGGGCCCTAAAGTTCTGTAAGTAGAAAGAATAGAAAACAGAGCAAGACTGCTAGGAGACTAGTTTTAGCATTAAGGTTATGTGCAGACAGTATCCAAGCTAGGGAGATGGTATGATTTGGATGTGAGCTATCATTTAATTGGTAAAATTTGATTCATTTTAGAAAATTTCATAAACCAGGAATACAGGGTTCAAGGTTTTGAGGGTAAGGAGAAGCTCTATGGCTATAGAAGATACTGTGTAACTATCTAGAAAGCGACATCAAAATACTAGCTGTAGACTTATTCTGGCCATCTGGCAGCTACTGTATCTTCCTGAAAGCTTGTGTGTTCCTTTTAATGTTCCTGCCGTTTACAACATTTCCCATAAATGGTCCTGACACATTCTTAGGTTTTCTGTTTTAAAACATAGCAACGTTTCATCTGAATAGATTTGAAAGCCTTGATGCTTTACAGTGAAATTTCACTCTAATATGGGGGCAGATGTTCTTAATATCTATCATAAATTCAGCTGAATACACTTTACATTATGATTAACTGAAAAATCTTTTAACTGCTAGGAATACGAGTACATGAAAGAGATGGATCGCTTTCAATAAAGTGACTGTTTGTGCCTGTAAAAAAAAAAGTGGATTTTTTTATTTTCATCCCTTGACAGTTGATTTTATTCCAAATTACTCTTTTCTAACAGAATCTAAGTGTATTTTTATTATTTATAACTGCATAAAATATGTAGTCTCTCTTTAAATATACACAGAGCTGTGGACATTGCAGGAGAGAATCCTGTTCCTGAAAATAAAATGCACTTAAGTATTCTTGACAATAATAGCATTCCACTTTATTATGACAAGCGGATTCTTAGCCACATTGCAACATTCCTATGTTCAAACTTATATTAGGCTTCTGTCTATGCCACATCAGTCTTTTAAAGTTAGCTGCCTAGTGAATAAAATGGGAATGCTACAAATAGCACCAGGAAATAATGAATCAGCTGTATAGAGAAAGGGAGAAGGAGCCTGCAAAAAAGGGGAATAGAGCAAGTGCCATCACTGCCAAATCCATCCCTTCCTGCAGCATCCTTGCCCCCTCTTCCACCTCCTTCCTCACCCTCCTCTGACTCATTTCACCATCCCCACCACCTTACCTGCTTTGGCAGGCCTCTGCTGTTCCAGCAACATGCTCAGGAAGGTCCAGGCTGCTGCACTGCCAGAAAGCACTTTATTATTATTATTATTATTATTATTATTATTATTATTATTATTATTATTATTATTATTATTAATTGAATTTATACCCCGCCTATTGCCCGAAGGCACTCAAGGCGGCATTTACAACAATAAAAAATATAAAAACAACATTAAAAACAATTTAAACAATATTAAAATACAATAAAACAAAAAAATTAAACAGAGTTTAAAACAAGCCATGTGGATCATAAAATATGTGGAGTATAAAAGTATAACCAGCCAGCCAGCCAACCTGTCAACAGTTAAAAAGCTTTTTGAAATAAAAAGGTCTTCAGCCCCCGCCGAAAAGTTAACAAAGAGGGGGCTGTTCTCAATTCGAAGGGGAGGGTATTCCAAAGTTGGGGGGCCACCACCGAAAAGGCCCTCTTCCTGGCCGCCGCCCCTCTCACTTCTCCTGGTGGCGGCACAGTCAAAAGGGCCCCCCCAGATGATCTAAGAGTACGGGTAGGATTATATGGAAGGAGGCGGTCCCTCAAATACCCCGGACCCGAGCCGTAAAGGGCTTTAAAAGTCAAAACTAACACTTTGAATTGGGCCCGGAACAGAACCGGCAGCCAGTGTAGTCGCCGAAGCAACGGCTCGACAGAGTCAAACCGACGTGCCCCAGCAACCACCTGAGCCGCCGCGTTCTGTACTAGTTGTAATTTCCGGACCGTCTTCAAAGGCAGCCCCACGTAAAGCGCATTGCAATAATCTAATCTGGATGTCACTAGGGCATGGGTCACTAAGGCCAGGTCCGCACAGCTCAGGTACGGCCGCAGCTGGCGGATCAGCCGAAGCTGAGCAAAGGCTCCCCTGGCCACCGCCGCCACCTGGGACTCCAGGTGTAGCTGTGAATCCAGGAGAACCCCAAGATGTGAACCTGCTCCTTCAGAGGAAGTGCAACCCCATTCAGAGCAGGGCGATAGTCCAGTACCCGAGCTGTGGATTTCCGGACCAAGAGCACCTCTGTCTTATCCGGATTTAATTTCAGCTTGTTCGCCCACATCCAGCCCCCAACCGCCTCCAGACAGCGATCCAGGACCTCAACCGCCTCCTCAGAATCAGGGGGAAAGGAGAGATAGAGTTGGGTGTCATCAGCATATTGATGGCACCCACTCCAAACCCCCGGATGACCTCTCCCAGCGGTTTCATGTAGATGTTAAACAGCATGGGGGATAAGATGGAACCTTGCGGCACCCCAAACCTAAGAGGTCAGGGTGCCGAACAAGCATCCCCCAGCACCACCTTCTGGGATCTGTCAGCCAGGAAGGAGCGGAACCACTTCAAAACAGTGCCCCCAAGCCCCAACCCGGCCAGCCGACCCAGAAGGACACCATGGTCGATGGTGTCGAAAGCCGCCGAGAGGTCCAGCAGGACTAACAGGGTCGCACTTCCCCTGTCCATCCCCCGGCGAAGGTCATCCACCAAGGCGACCAAGGCAGTCTCCGTCCCGAACCCCGGCCTGAAGCCAGATTGGAATGGGTCCAGATAATCCGTTTCCTCCAGTACCCTCTGAAGCTGGGACGCCACCACCCGCTCAATCACCTTGCCCAGAAATGGGATATTGGAGACTGGCCGGAAGTTGTTTAAATTTGTGGGATCCAGGGAGGGCTTCTTCAGGAGGGGGCGAACCACTTTGTGTCTGCTTTTCAGCAGCAGCCACCATCTGAAGCACATAGGATTGGGCTGTTAAGAAAATAAGAAAAGTACTACTGGATCAGGCCGATAGCCCATCTAGTACAGCTTCTTGTGTCTCACAGTGGCTCATCAGATACCTCAAGGAGCAGTGAAGGCAACAAGATACCAGTATCTTTTTGCCACTCCTCAGCATCTGGAACAATATCTCTTTTAAGATGCGGCAGCCAAACTAAGATGCAGTATTTCAGACTGTGATTTGTGCAATTAAATGGCACAGTCATTTTTTGGAGCTCTTCTGAACAATCCCTTCTGAACTTCACTACCCAAAAAGGTTTAGTGTCATCCTCAAACTTGGCCAGCTCTCTGCTTATCCTCAACTCCAAGGGCGCAATCCTAACCTGAAATTAGGGTGGCACAGTTAGGCCAGCAAAATTTGGCTGGCACAAGGGCCATCATAAAGCAGGTTTGGACCACTCTTGGAGTCAGGGAGGATGGCACACGTCTGTCTGCTGCCTCTCTGACTCCCAAGAGTGGTCCGAACACACTTTACAGTGTCCCTCGTGCCAGCCAATTTTTGATGGCCTAACTGTGTCGACCGACCTCCAGGTTAGGATTGCGCTCCAAGTCATTTATGAACCAGTTGAAAAACACCAGTTTCCAGACCAATGCTCAGGGGCACTCCACTTCTCACTATTTTCTATTGTGAAACTCGTGGAACCGGTGAAACCAAGTGAACCCGGGAAGGTGGATCAAGGCGAGGAAGCAAGATAGATATCGGCCATACTGCTGCCCTCTTCCCAATCTCAATCTGCCCTCCTCCCCACCCTCGTTCCCCCATCCCTGCCCTCACCTCTCTCCCACCCACCTCTCACTGGCAGTGGGAGGCCTCTCTGCTGGCCCTTACATGGCTGCTGGACAGTTGCATTGGCAGCCTCATCACATGCAGGACAGTGGCGCTTCCACCCGCAGAACGCACGTTCCGCCGCTGGAAAGCCCGGTTTGGATTGGGCTGTCAGTCAATTACATGGCCGCTTGCTACATCTGTGCATAGCCGCTTGCTAAATCTGGTTTCAGAATTTGATTTTCTTTGTATGAGGTTTTCAACCCTCTAGCCCTGTGTACATGTTTTCCCCTGGAACAGAGGTCAGGGATGTAAATAATCACTGCACAAGGATTCTAGCCAGTGCATGGCCCGAGGGAAGAGCAAAGGTCTTTACAACAGGCTTATTGGTTGTTCTAATTGGCACACAAGTACAAACAAGCACTTCAAATCATTCTAGGAAACTGAAATCCCTTAGACAGCTGTGTTTCCATATTTGTCCCTAAATACGGTATTTGGGGATCCTAGTTTATGGTTCATCAAGAGCCTCTAGGCCATCCGACTGTGAGAGAAGGACCACTCCGTGCATATCTTTTTGTACTATGGAACTGAATTCCAGGGACAGAATGCATAACATTGAGTGGCAAAATTTAAAAATAGCATTCAACTGTCTAAAATTACCTTCTCCTGGCAACTGTATGTGTCAACCTGATAAGAACACACCCGTAATTGCAAATGTATAATTGTAAATCGCAATATGCACACATTAATTGTTGCTTGATACATACACGTGTTTGTGGACAGTGTCACCGATGCCAACCTCATGTTACTGTGGTTGGGGGTGATGGCAAGAGAGAATAATTTTCCATGCACCTGTGTGTAAAAAGGCCTCTTTTTATACCAGATTATATGCCTAAAGGTGAGCTGGTATCGCTGAGACCCACTAATTCCCTATTTCAGAAGAATTGGTGTATCATTTAAGAATAATCATATTCAATGGGTTCTCATGATCTGTGGGGGTTCCATTCCCCACAGACAAGGGAAACTGTAGAAACCCAAATCTGAGGTTTTCAGGGTGTCCCCCCCTTCTAAACCCTACCAGAGGCATTCTGAAGCCCGCATTTGCCTGTGGCCTCTGCAGGCTTCCGAATGAAGCCCAGAGATGATTAAAGGCGATATCTGGCTTTTAGCAAAAACCGGAAGTCACCTTTAAGCAACTCCAGGCTTCATTTTGAGGCTCACAGAGGCCACAGGTAGACACCCGTGGCCTCTGCAGGCTTCAGAATTCCTCTGGACCCAACTGGAGCTGTGCTCCAGTTGGGCTCAGAGGGCTTAGGAGTGGAGGTGGTCTACTTTCCTTGGATACTGAAATCTGCAGCTGTCGGACCCATAGAGAATGAAGGCCCCTGTAGTGGGAGATAATGTAGCAAAGGCGGATCTACAGGGAGGGCAAAGCTCTAAGTGTTGCAAGGAGCCTTACCCTGTCATGTAACTCCCTCCTCTCCCTCGCTGCTGTAGCCAGTAAGCAACGCCAAGATGTTGCTTTTCCCTGTGAGGATTGGCTAAAACGGTGCAGGAGAGGAGTGATTTCCACTGCAAGGTAAGGCTTCTTGCAAAACGTAGAGCTTTGCCCTCCTTTAGATCTGCCTCTGTAATGTAGGACTCCTTTATGATCTGTCAAGGGACTCACTGCTTGCCTGTAGCCTCTAGTCCAGGCTAAAGTGAATCCGGACTTAAGCCATAGTCTCATGTAATGCAGAGGTGGAGGGAGGGTACTTCAGGGGGTGGTAAGTGTGCCAGGCGCCAGCAGTGAAGAGGCGCAGCAGCATGGAAAAACCCACATGCTTTTTGGTGGCCCCTCCCCCTTGTGCTTGGATAGCTCCTTAATGGAGCGATTCTGGGCACAGGGAGGCATGGCCGTGCTGGGGCATGGTGATGTTGCACTGGGAACTGCTCTGATGTAATGAATGCTTGATGTTTCAAAGGTTTCTTTCCCCTTTCTCCCCCAACTCTATATACCTTTCCTTTTACTGCTACTGCACAAACCCTAGTTCCCGATCCTCTGACTCCTCTGGATAACCTCCCTCAATTCTCTGGACCAGAGGTTCTCAAACCTTTAGAGGTCCTGGAAGCTTTGAATGCCATGGGGTATAGCTATGATTGGGCACCAGTGCTCCCCCTCCCCAAGTAGCAGCTTGTTTAACCCTTGATGCGCATAACCCAATCTGCCCTGTCAGTTTTGCAAACCACCAAAAATTGGGGGCAAAATCCTAACCTGGAGTTAGGCCGGCACAGTTAGGCCAACAAAGTTTGGCTAGCATAAAGGACTCTGTGAAGTATTTTTGGACCACTCTTGAAGTCAGAGAGGCCAGCACACAGACGTATGCCATCCTTATGTCCATTTCATGGGCAGTGAGATATTGGCTGAGAGGCTGGGCAGGAAATTCAGGAACGAGAATTCTGCTGGGGGGGAGGAGTAGAGTTCCTCCCATTGATCTTCATCTTTGTGGTTTCCTAGAAAGCCAGCCCAGCCAGCACAGTCAAGGCCTACCCAATAACCTTTGGGGTATTTGGTATAATATAGGTCAGTCCTCGATATCTGCAGGGGTTCCATTCCAGGAACCGCTGTGAATGAAAAAAAACCTGTGGATAATTAAATACACTATCTCAGGGCGCAATCCTAAACCGAGTTAGGCCGGCATAAGGTAAACCAACAAAGTTTGGCCAGCACAAGGGCCACCATCAAGTATGTTTGGACCACTCTCAGAGTGAGAGAGCCCAGCGCACAGACGTATGCCATCCTTCCTGACTCCAAGTGTGGTCCAGACTCGCTTTACTTTTGCCAGCCAAAATTTGCTGGCCTAACTGTGCCAGCCTAACTCCAATCTAGGATTGCACTCTACGTCACAACCCACTAGTGGCTCCTGTAATGAAAAATGTGGAAGATTACCCCGAGGAGCTAGAGAATGGTATCAATAGTGACCCCTTGTCTGTGCAAGCCCAGGAATTACAGGGTTAACCTCAGAGCCTTTGCCTGCAATGGGTGTGGCTTCCAGCTGCAACCTAGCTGAACTGATGAGGATTCTGGGAGATAAAAGTAGTGACTGAAGAGAAGGCAGGTGAAGGTTAACTATCTGATTGGACATTGCTGATTACTGGACTAAGGTTGCTGGAAACTAGTGTGTGGCTGCCCTGCCCTAAAGGCTGCTGAGAACTGAGGAGCTATGGACTGGAGCGGGGGTGGGGGGGGAGGCTCTCTGCAGTGTGAGCAGGCAAGCGAACTGCACTTTACCCTTATATGCGTGGTGGAGTTCAGTAGTATTGTACCCAGAACTAGGGCTGTTTTGACTGTAGAAGGGAAGCTGCCTGGTCTAAAGTGGGCATAAGATTTTGGGCAAGGGAATCTAATGGAACAGCTCGCTCCTGGATCCACAGTTTGAAAAGTGCTGCTCTGGACTGTTTATGTCCTCTCCGCTATTCTCTAATCGCTCTCATTTTGGGTCAGTCATTATCTCAACTCAAATTTTCCAATTCCCCTTCCTACCAATAAACTGTACCGCATTGCACTCATCATCTTTCTCTTTCTCAACCTTATTCAATGCCAGTCCATTCAAGTGTGTCATGGTGGCGAGGACTTACTTCTAGGCAAGCAAACACATGTTCCCTTACCTGGAGGAGACCTCTGGGGCCTAAAGCTCCCCTATGTGGGATACAGCATGCACCGGGTTGCCACAGCTGCATCACTGCATGGGGAGATACATAGGGTTCAGCTACCCATGAAATAATTTGGTCATTGCAGGCAATGGGGACATTTCAGAGCAGACTCTGGGTTTAATTGCGCTTGTAAAGATTTCTTCAAGAACAAGGACAGATAATAAAGATTGCCAGTGGATAACGTTCACTTTCATATGCATGAAGTTGGTACAATTTTCCATTGCAATTAAGAGAAATGCATCTAATTTGGCCATTATTGCCCATTACTGGCACCAAAAAAAGACCCTGGTCCGTGGAAAGTGTCATCTTGTAATGCTTATCTTTCTTATTCAATCCTTGTACAGTGTAAGAATGCCAGCTGATAACTTTCATAATGCTCAGTTGAGAACTTTTATCATTAAGGTACTTTTGTATTTTCAGTGGTTGACTTTATATGACGAAACATCTCACACATTTTATTTCAGTGAGATTTAAGTTACACTTTTCTGTTCTTCTACAGGACAAAAATACATAAATTCATAACTGCCAAATAGATAGCCTTTTATTTTTAATGTATGAGACATTGTCAAGTAACTAGAATGCATTAAGGGTATGAAGAAAGGTAAAAATTAGTAGGCAACAGGGTAAATAATGTATTATTTTGGGTTTTAATTATGTTTAAAAAAGTTAAAAGGCAGCAGTGACAGTTATCAACACTGATAAATTTTAATTGTAAATTTTTACACCAAGACATAAATTATACATGAATATAGCATAGACTATCACAAAATGAAGAGATTATTTTGAATAAGTGTCAGAATTATATTTTATACATATTCATAATTAAAACATGACAAACAATTAAGATACAAAGGGCATAATACAAGCAGGGCTTAACACTTTTAAATCTGATTGATGCCAATGGGACACATTTAAGCATAAGCTTAATTCTCCAATTAAAATCAATGGGACTTGCAACTCAATCCTAAACCATTTTCCAGCACTGATGCAGCTGGTAGATAACCTCAGTAGACAGAGAGGGACAACCACTAGCTCTTAGCAGTCTATTCTTATAGCCTACCCGGCTAAAAGAATGTGACACAGCTGCCCCTTATCCTCATAACCAACCCAATTCCTTTAAAAGAACAGAACTGCTGTATCTAAGTCATGTCCTCACTTATTGTGACATGGACCACAATCCAATGTGGCTCAGTGGAAGATCAGTGGGAGGTAAGTGGGCTGATCGATGCACAGGAATGTTCTTATAAGCTTTGTGACTCAAATCCATCCCTTAATCATAGATAGGATTGGGCTGCCCAACTAAAAACCTGTCACACACACACACACACACACCCCTCCACAGTGGGGCCAGCACGGGCTACACTGCATCCTATGGTAAGGAAGATACAAAAAATCTTGTACAAAAAATGTTAGTAGACCTTGGTTGTGTTCCTGTGTTATAATTAAACACTGCATGGAGAATTAGGATTTATCACTCCTATTGTTACCAGCAATGGAATGTTGCAAAGGCTGGTATGACATGTTAAAAGGACATGTGGAATTATACTGCATCATAAAGCAAGAGTGGGATGATAGATTTCTCCACACCTTATCAGTGCAACATCTTTAATGTGGATCATTTTGAAGAACAAAATGAAAAGAACAGTGTCATTTCACTGTATACTTATTCATAGATACTAAAAAGTTCAAAATATCATGTCTCCATAAACCACAGGATGGAACCAAGTACACTTTTGGCTTGTGATGAGTTATAAGAAAACTGTCAATATATTTGAAAACTGAAAATAAACAATATTAAGCCCGCTGGACAGCTTGCTAGGTTTTGATCCTGCTTTACAATTCTAATTTGAGCTTTAGTTCTAGTTAATGTTTCATTTTAATTTCCATAAATTAATATGCTACATATATTTTATTACTTATTAAAATATGGCTAGCTAAGTTTTTACTTGGGCAGGCACACACTGAACATTTTCTAGTTCCCCTTCCACATAGTAGATTGACACCCCCTGAATTGCCACCCATGAGGGCCAAGAAATACCCCGCTGTCACATCCAAAACAACTTAAGGGATAGAGCCAGTAGCAAGTCAGATGATGCCCTAGTGCAGTGGGTTGGGTTCCACCAGTGGGTTGCACACCAATTCCAGGTGGGTCGCCAAATACCTAGAGCAACCATATTGAAAATATAGGAAGATGGGATGCTGGAAAGGGAGAGTGTGCTTGTTCTGCTTGTGTCAAGGTTATAAATGGGCTTTATTTTTTTCTGATTCACTTTGCTATTGGAAAATGGCTGAGAAATAATCCAATTTATTGCTGCATTCTCAGGAAAGCAGTCAGCTCTGGAATCACAATGACGGCACTTCCAGCCAGGACATCATTTCCAGTGGGTCCCGACAGATTGTCATTCTCAAAAGTGGGTCCTGGTGCTAAAACGTTTGAGAACCACTGCCCTAGTGCACTCTGGGAGGGAAAATGTGAGCCAGATGTCAATGAAGATACGCGATGTATTCACCAGTGTGCATTCACCAGCAGCCATTTATATTACACATAAATTTACTTGAGGCATATATTCGGGGTTCTTTGAAATCCAACCCATAATTGTGCACTATAGCTATATTTTAGATACAGTAAAAGATCTGTTATCCAAATCTCACAGAAGAAAATCAGAAATAGCTCCCGATCACATTTGGGGGCACTTTAGAGGCATAGGGAGGCTTGCAGAGAGTTCTATGGGTTCTCTGCAGCCGCCAGGACGCAGTAGCAACCCTATTATGTTTAAAGTTTAAAAATAGAACTCCCCCCCCCCACACACACACACATGATGGTATGATTGTAGGATTGCCAACATCACCACCACATCCCCCACAACTACTTACCGGTTCCCAAACTCTCCCTGAGCGTTTGAGAACCGCTGCTCTAGTAAGAACAATATCCACGTTTTCCTACTGACGTTTATACAATTTGGATATGTAAATATCTAAGCCATAAGTGGTGAAGTGTTACAATATTGTAGGTATTAGGCACCTTAATCGAATGGGTAATTGCACTACTTTTGTTCACCTTGGAGTAATTTTTCTCAAGCTGACGCTTATTATCAGCTCATTCTTTAGCGTGCTGAGACATCAAATCATTACAACAACTGACACAAAGAAGCCTAACCATGTGCAAGGCTAATTAAGTTTAAAAGAATTTTTTTAAAAAAAAACCCTTTCAAATTACTAATAGGTTTCTTTTAACTAATGAATGACTATTTACACATGACAACACTCATTTCTTATTACAACGGGCATAAAACACTGCATTTAGTGTGTCGTATTGAAACACTAGAAAAATTTATTATCAACAGCTTTTTATGTCAGTCTGTTCTGGTCCAATCCTCTCTGCAAGATAAGCTAGCAGACCATGAGGTCCAATAGCACATCTCTTGGACCAGTGCAGTGGTATTCCTACAGAGGGGGCAAAAAGCTAAGTTTTGCAGGCGCCTGAGCTCCTGTGTAACATGGCCCCTCCCCCTTCAGAGCCATTCATGGCTTGAGAGAGCTCAGGTTCCTGCAAAACATTGTGCCCCTCCCCCGTAGGAATGCCACTGAATCAGTGTAACAGTAGCACTGTTTTGCGACTTGCATCTGATGGCACAAGCTGATATGACAGCTGATAAGCTTCACACCTGCAGCAGCAGGCTGTTCTTCTGAACAGTGGACTGATGGCTGTTCTTCAGAGCGGCCATCAGAGTAGGCAAGATGGCACGGGGCTGAACCAGGGCTGGTCAGGGGGCAGATCTTGGCAGCAGTGGCACTGGGGAGATCTGGAGCTTCTGGCCTGGCCTCAACACACTCTCTTCATTCTAACAGAGTTATCATAAAATAGCTGGCATAGATCTGGGGAGGCCTTTTAGGGACCAGGGAGCAATGTGGAAAGTGAGGACACAATTCTAACCAACTTTACAGCACCGGGGCAATGCAGCTCCTGAGGTAAAGGAGCAAACATTCCCTTACCTTGAGGAGGCCTCCATGACTACTACTCCACCACAAAATGCAGAACATGCCCCATTGACACAGCTGTGTCAGTGCTGGAAAGTTGGTTAGGATTGCACGCTAACCAACTTTCTTTCTTTTCCTCTCCCCACCAGCCTTGTCCCCCAGCTGGCCTGCAAGATGTAGCGGAGGCTGTAAAAATGGCGGTTACATAGCACAGGCTAGCCAAGGATAGGATTAGGTCCCTAGAAAATATATAAAACCAGCTGTTCTGCAGACTAAAGAAGGCTTTGCCACATTTTCTTTTATTTTCAGTTCATCCATGTGGGTTCTCTATTTTGTTCTCCAAATGGCTGGACAATATTCTCTTATAGAGTTTCTTCTTAGGTGACTGGCCCGAGAGATACAAAAATTGATAGACCTGCTGAGTCCTCACATGTAGCCTTTGTACTACTTTTATGGCCCTGATGAAACATATTATTGACCAAGATGCAAAAATGGGAATTGTAATTGCCCTTCTGCTATATATACAAGAAATCTGAGATTATGCAATGGGCATAAAATATATAAAGTTTACTGGCACATTCTACATTTTGCAGGTAGCATTCTTAAAGAAATGCACAGAAGGCATTAAGGATTCAAAAAATGAGTTCCATCAATAAGGCACTTCTGCGGCCTCTTGTGATTTCCTTAATAGCTCCTTTTCAAATAGCCAAACTGGTTTGTTTGTTTTTTGTAATGATATTACTGCTTGATGTTAATTATTAACTAACATCAGCCCGCTGTAATGTGAGGTTGCACAACTTAGTGTGAAATAATAGGCTTTCTTGGTGGCGCATAATGTTACTGAATCACAGGTTTTCAGTTTCTGGCAGATTCTGAAGAAGTGTTTTGGAATAAAAATATTTAAATATATTGAAAGAGATTGTTTAAGGAAAAATTCAACGTTTAGCTCAGATTTACCAGGAAATACAAAAATACCCTCAAAAAGAGAGCTATTTACAAGTTATTCACAGCCCAATCCTGAGCTACCTGGGTCCTGGAGGTATAGTGGTAGAAAAATGGCTACCTCTGCATCTTACGGTATCTGCAGCACCCGCTGGGCTCTCCTTGGGGAAAAGGGATGTTGTCCCCTTCCCCTGAGGAAAGCTGCAGGCCCCGGATTGGGAGTCTTTCTCAAGACTCCTCGAGTCTTCGTTGACTATTTTTCCGGTGGAGACACAAGCAGGCCTGTGTTGGACTTCCCAGCCCAGTGCAGGGTCTAAGGATCCCTCCCCCTAGCCAGTTCCGCTCCCTCCCCGCTTCCCCAATACCCCAACCGGCCTCACATCCAGCTGGCACTTCTGGAGCACCGTCCATCTGTATCACCCACGCTGGGCTACGGCATCAACTAGAGTGGCCCCAATGTGGGCAGTACCTTCTCTCTGGGTGCCTAAAACATGGTTTAAAGCAAGCACACAAGCATACCCCCAGCAATGAGGGCCTTATTGGGCCCTCAATAAGCAAAATCCTCTAAGAAAACCCTTTGGGTTCTGATAATCACTAGGACACGTCCTTCAACATCTGAGGTCTTGTTTTGTGTTCCTCAAAATGTTGAGGTTCTAGTGGGGGAGTTCTTTTCGGATGTAGCCCCCTAGACTGTGGAACTCCCTGCCCCTTAAGACTTTTCTCTTTCCCTCTTTGTTGATTTTCTATCACCTAATCAACACTAATTTTTATTTCAACGACAATTTCAGTTGATTTGATGTCCCATCTGGAATTTTTTTACCCTGCTTTTCTTAGCCATTTGTTTTAATTCAGCTGTGCCGTTTAATTTTTTGTATGATTTATAGTTCTGTTTTGCTTTGTATTATGTTCTTTGTTTATTGTGAAGTGCCTTTTTGTAAGCTGAAAGATAAATTCCTAGTTACATAAATATGTGAATGAATAATCTGGCCGGGGCAGGAGGAGGGAGGAAAGAGGGAAGCTTGAAACAATACTTTTCTGCCCATAGGGTTTCCCCTAAAGCAAAGTTCAATTAAATAGAATTTGAACAGGATGGGGAGGTCATACTGATGGCCCAATACTATCTTCAGCTGGCAAACAGCCTACAAAAGTTCTGGCACAATCTCCCTGCATGGTATGGGCTGGCTAGTGATCATGGCAACAAAGTAAATAACGTAAATGTTACTTACCTATTCTGCCACATTATGGCCTCCAGTGGCTGCTTGGATTTGCACCAGCTCTATGGTTGTCACATGGTCTGGTGGGCCCAAAGAGGCACTTCAAGGCATGGATGGGGACATTGTATATCAGTGCCACCTCTGTCACCAATATCCACCACTCCACTCCCCCAACATGTTCTAGGTTGGCCCCAACCCATACCACAATCCTCCCTCTCCCTTCCCTGACTTTCTCCCTCCCTGCCCACAGCCCACCCCCAGTACCAACTTACTGGCACTGGCAGTTGCTGGGTACTCCAGTGGCATGCACTTGCAACCACCAGCCATTTGCACCGACAGCCCTTTGTCATGTGCTGTCGCATGTGCCGTCACTGCCCTTGACCCAGGCCTTCCATGAATGGAACACAAGTGCCATCAGCAGAAGATCCGCATAGAATTAGGACATAAACATTTCAAAGACTATTTAGACTTTTGAAAGGTGTAGCACACAATTTCTCTGGATATTAATTGCTACTGTCTGTCTAGTTGATGAGCACCCCTTTTTCTACATAGTATAAGGAAACAGGATCAGGAGAGTATGCAGTCTTTAGGACCCCACATTTCTAAAAGGTCCATGTATACTTCTACTGTGGTTCCACCAAAACCCATGCATCTTTTACATAATCCCCATGAATCCCTTTATCACTGTGGCAATTAACTACACCAACAAAATGCATCTCCCAAAATCAATACATAGCAACCTCTTGACGACAATTAGGCTTGCAATCGTGTAAATACCTATGATTCTGAACTCAGGTTTACAACAAGTAATGTATTTCATTTTAACAGAAATGTGCTCTCACATTTCTTTGATGGTCTTCATTAGTTTGGGGCTTGACATTGCAACATGGATAAACACTGGCACTGTTAGTAGTCCTTCCATGTGCCATCTGTTTGCCTGGCTACATGTCTTTCTGCTACCAGCTTGCCAGCTGTATACCTTTACAAAGAGGTGATCTCCATGGGATCAAAGGTTTCGACAAAGAGAGAGCCTGTCAATGCAGTTAGAGCAAATCACTCAAGCAATTCCAGCTTCCCCTAGGATCCATTACTAGAGCAAATGCTATACACAGTGGGGAAAAGATTTTTAAAAACTAGAAGTACTGCCAACTGGGACTGACAGCCACCTGAGAATGTCTGTTATTTCCTCACCGATATCACTTGACAAAGGAATGGAAAGGTGGTTTAGAAAATGACAGGAATAACAGAAAAGACAAATAACCCAATTGAAGAGTGCTGGTGCTCATTGGAGAGTGTCCACAGCACTCTGCATTAAAAGCTTTTGAGAGGCTCTTCACACCTCAGAAATTTCAGCAATTCTGTAACATGGGATTTTCTTCTCTGAACCCCACTTTTTTCCCTTTTTGTTAGATAATGACTGGCAGCAAAAAATGTCACAAGAGAGCCAGAAAGAAACTTCAGTGCATTCATGCATCCGATAAGTACATGCTTATGAGCTTTGAAGTTGAACGATTCGTGGGCTATATACAGTTGCACGTGTAAGCCCAAGGCATAGTAGGAGGACAGTTCATTCATTCAGATCTGATTGTGTCACTACAGTGGAGACCTAGCTGTACATTTACTGTTTTGGCCCATTAAGACTGATGCCAACACAACCACCCTACTCTAGTTCATTTGAATGGGTCATTTATGCCAAAGTCTGGAACAGCTTAATTGTCCTGCAGCACTTTAAGCACAAGATAGCGTCAATGTCATTGGCTTAATTGGAATGTGGAAGCTCTCATTTGGAATGCAACCTGCAAGAACAAAAACCCAGACCTACTCTGATCAAAGAATCTCCCGAGAGAAAATATGTGTGCTAATCAAAGAAAATATGTGTGCTAAACCTGCATCCTGTTTTCAGTTAGCATTTTCTTGTATTTTCTCTGTTTGAGGAATTTCTTCCTGAACTGAGAACAGGTCCTGAAAATCAGCAAAAATGCTGGCCCATTTCTGGCAGCGTTTCAAGTCTTTAGTGGTAGTGGCAATGGGCTTCCTCTTGCTTTAAACCTCTGTGGCAATATCAGCAATGAAAGCACTGCAGTGACAGCTGCCCTCTCAAAAACCACTGTAGTGCTTTTCTTTCTGTTTACTATAGCACTGGTGGGACATTTTCCTTGCTGGACAGGAAGAAAGGTATGTGGGCTACAGGTTGCAGTCTCTGAGAGGGCTACTGCCTTTATAGTAGACTTGGATTATACGCCACACATGTCTTGTCATTGAGCTGGCTCAACAGAAGAGTGGAGAAGGAGAAACACTGTATCCTTTGGAGAGCTGCACATTAGAGAAATGGGGAGAGAGGAAAGAGCCCCCTTTCTTATTCTCTGTCCCCTTAATGAGTGTGGCAGGGGGATGGCGGTGACACGATGGCCATGATCACACCACCACTGGGAACAGAATGGCCTCCAGAGTAGGTGGGCAGCCCTGCGGGTGCCTCTGCAAAGCTCCTCAAGCTCAGGAATGTTGAAAATAGTAATCGTGACCCAGTTTCATGATCACCTTTCCCCTGCCCCACATTCACTTATGGCTTCCCCATACTCTCTGACAGTTTCCCTCAACCCTCATAGGTTGACAGCAAGAAGCTCAATCCGTCAAAGTGCTGGATCGCATTTTTGATTCAGGGTGGTCATGCCAGTCCTTTGCAGAATATATGGTCGCCCCACTGATTCCCCTAAATTAGATGCTCACACACTGGGGTGTATTTTTTTTTAAGAATTTTAAGTTACCTGCTGCAGGTATGTTTACCTGATACGAGTGGCCCAGCTTAACTCAAGCCTCTGTCTCTCGTGTTTATTGGGGAGGAGCTGCATAAGAGATGTTTCAAATACTAGCTCATATTTCAAGGGACTGAGATTTTCAGGAGCTCCTTTGGAGAAAGTATGATCCACAGCAATATGTGGCATAAAACTATACAACAGAGAGCACCTATGAATGTACATAGCTATTTGTTAAGACAATGAAATCTGACAGAACAGGATTGTTGCCGTATCTCACTTTCACTTGCTTACAAGGTTGACAACCTCAGTTTGGATTTTTTCATTTTTTTTTCCAAGATGTGGTGTATCTCTTCTGAAGTCTTTCCAATGTTTTCCCATTCCTTTTCCAAGCCTCTATATAGAGCAGACTGTACAGGGACAGATACAAGTTGTGTTTACTTCCCAATCCTAAAGTAATTTTAACCCAATTTTATCTCACTGAACGTAATGGGACTTACTTCCTAATGCAGTGATGGTGAACCCTTTGGGCTCGGCGTGTCAAAACTTTGGAAAATGCTTAACTTGAATCTGCTGGTGTGTCAACCCCCCTCCAAAACAGAAAATTCTTTATATTCATTTATTTAAAGAAGAAATACAATCCAATCATGTGTCCAATCTTCCCCTTCCTTTATGTATTACATAAAGAAACTTCAAATAATTACAAAAATGAAAAAAAATGAGTTAAATGAACTCAGTTTTTGACTGGTGCTGGGGACCACTGGTGTATCACCCCAAACGTTGTGGTGTGTCACTCCATCACTGTCCTAGTGAAATGCTTACGAATGCCGATTTGAATAGTGGGCATATTTCACAAGTCTGCTGTGCCATCGTTACCAACTCATGCACGTGGTGAATGGCTCTTTTGTCCCTGCATCCCAGTGCATCATGTTAACCTCTTGTTATGAGAGGGATGGAGCTCACTACATCTGCAGTTTCTGGCCAGGAGTTAGTGTCACTGCTCTGTTTATTTGCCGCAGCCTTGATGGATTTTGCATGTTTGATCTTTTTTGGCATCTTGAATCCCCAGGTATGCCTGAATTTATCAGGACTTTGCTGGTGCTGAACGAGTGGCCAGAATCACACACCATAATGAGACTTGTGGATCACACTCATTTTTTTCAATAGATGAGCTACCCTTTCTTTACCCTCTGAAGCTTTTGATTGACATCGAATGTTATTTGAATTCTGAATTCAGCATAGCCAAGACGAGTCACCCAAGGGTGAATGCTCATCCAGTTCCAAATTTTGAGAACAAAACAAGTTATACAAATAAGCACATTTGCACATATATTTCTTTACAAATTATTGTCTCTAATAATTACCTTCCTTCTCTTTTGACATCTGAATTTTATTTTATTTTTTTGACAAGGAATATAGGAATAGAAATGTATGAAAGTATTCAAGCTTGGGGTGTGAGGGTATAATTCCACAGACAAGTAAATTGCACCCAGACTTGATTATAACCCTATGTAGAGAATTCAATTTTTCTCAGCTCTTTTGATTATCCAGACAATTTGGATGTTTAAATGTGCAGTTTCTGTGTTGTGTATATATCTACATTTTAAATATTCCGATCCCCATCTGGCCTGATTCAACTCAGTGTTGCTTTCTTTATGAAAAACACTTTAGAAAAAGTATTTCTTTAGTTGTAAGTGTTATGGACACAGTGGGTCCAGTGGGTCCTCTTTATCCACAGATTTGGTACCCACGGATTTGACCAACTGAAGGTTTTGAACCTGTGGCTGGAGGACCCACAAGGACTTCCTGGACGTGACCAGAGGTTGCCTCTGGGAGATCTTCTGAGTTCTGGGGAGGCCAAACACAACTTCTCTGTGACTCAGAAAACAGGTCAGATAGTGCAGTATTATTGTAACTGTGGGTTGGGACCCACTTGGTGGGCCGTGAACTGTTGTCAGGTGGGTCGCGGAAAGCTGGGAGCAGTCATCTTGGAAACTGCAGGCCTTACTCTTGCTATATTCCCTTTGTGACTGTTAACATTTTAAATTTTTAAGTGAGGGTGTTTTTTTTTAAAAAAAATTGCTTTTAGTTCAGTGCTTTTACATCATACGTTGTCCTAATCTTGCTTTCTGTCAGGGATGTTTCATGGTTGTACTATTGCTGCAGTCCAAGAATGCCAGTTTGCATTTCAGGAGTGTCATTTTAGTATGTTACAATGATAGAACTCCCTGTTTGATGATGTCACTTCCTGTCACAACATCACTTCCAGGTTAATGACATCACTTCTGGTGGGTCCCGACATAAGTGCCATTCTAAAAAGTGGGGCCCGGTCTAAAAAGTTTGAATACAGTTTAGCAATGCTAAACTGTAGTTAGGCCGGCATAAGCTAAACCAACAAAGTTTGGCCAGCACAAGGGCCACCATAAAGCATGTTTAAACTACTCTCTGAGTCAGGGAGGATTGCTCACGTCTGTGCGCTGGACTCTCTGACTCCGAGAGTGGTCCAAACTTACTTGATGGTGGCCCTTGTGCTGGCAAACTTCGTTGCCTTAGCTTATGCCAGCCTAACTCAGTTTAGGATTGCACCCTGAGATAGTGTATTTCTTGATGTTGTTCAGTCGCTAAGTCGTGTCCGACTCTTCGCGACCCCATGGACCACAGCATGCCAGGCCTCCCTGTCCTCCACTAGCTTCCGGAGTTCACCCAATTTCATGTTCATTGCTTCGGTGACACTATATAACCATCTCATCCTCTGCCGCCCCCCTTCTCCTTTTACCTTCAATTTTTCCCAGCATGAGGGTCTTTTCTAAACAGTCATCTCTTCTCATGAGGTGACCAAATATTGGAGCTTCAGCTTCAGGATTTGTCCTTCCAGGGAGCAATCGGGCTTGACTTCCTGGAGGATTGACTGATTGGATCTCCTTGCAGTCCAGGGGACTCTCAAGAGTCTTCTCCAACACCATAATTCAAAAGCATCTATTCTTCGGCGCTCTGCCTTTCTTATGGTCCTGCTCTCACATCCATACATTGCTACTGGGAAAACCATAGCTTTGACTATGCAAACCTTGGTTGGCAGGGTGATGTCTCGGCTTTTTATTGTCTAGGTTCGCCATAGCTTTCCTCCCAAGAAGTAAACGTCTTTTAATTTCATGGCTGCAGTCACCATCTGCAGTGATCTTGGAGCCCAGGAAAATAAAGTCTGTCACTGCTTCCATTTCTTCCCCTTCTATTTGCCAGGAAGTGATGGGAGTGGTTGCCATGACCTTAGTTTTTTTTAATGTTGGGCTTCAAGCCAATTTTGGCACTTTTCTCTTTCACCCTCATCAGAAGGTTCTTTAGGTCTTCCTCACTTTCTGCCATTAGAGTTGGTGTCATCTGCATATCTGAGGTTGTTGATATTTCTCCCAGCAATCCTGATTCCAGCTTGTGAGTCATCCAGCCCAGCCTTTCTCATGATGTACTCTGCATATAAGTTAAATAAGCAGGGTGACAGTATACAGCCTTGTCGTACTCCTTTCCCAATTTGAAACCAGTCGGTTGTTCCATGTCCAGTTCTAACTGTTGCTTCCTGACCTGCATACAGGTTTCTCAGAAGGCAGATAAGGTGCTCTGGTACTCCCATCTCTTGAAGAACTTGCCACAGTTTGTTGTGATCCACACAATCAAAGGCTTTGGCATAGTCAATGAAGCAGAAATAGATGTTTTTTTCTGAAACTGTCTTGCTTTCTCCATGATCCAGTGAATGTTGACAATTCGATCTCTAGTTCCTCTGCCTCTTCGGAAACCAGCTTGTACATCTGGTAGTTTTCGATTCACATATTGCTGAAGCCTAGCTTGTAGGATTTTGAGCATCACCTTGCTAGCATGTGAAATGAGTGCAATGCTGCGGTATTTAATTATAGTGTATTTAATTATCCACAGCTTTTTGCATTCACAGGGGTTCCTGGAATGGAACCCCTGCAGACGTCGAGGACTGACCTATATTATACCAAATATCCCCAAGGTTATTGGGTAGGCCTTGACTGTGCTGGCTGGCTGGCTGGGCTAGCTTTCTAGGAAAGATGAAGGTCAATGGGAGGAACTCTGCTCCCCCCCCAGCAGAATTCTCATTCCTGAGTTTCCTGCCCAGCCTCTCAGCCAATCTCTCACTGCCCATGAAATGGACATGTGTGCCAGCTCATCCATATAGTAGTCTGAGTGGCAAACATAATTGTACTTCAGAGCTTTTGGCTGCAATCCTGCACAAACCTACTTTGTAGTCCCAATGGATTAAGTGGGACTTACTTTTGAGTAGACATACCTAGGATTGTACTGTTAAAACGTCTCGGAACAATGTGGTGCATAAGTGTTGGGCTTGTACATTGGCATTTCGTGCTCAAATCCACCTTCAGCTCAGATGCTCAAGGGCTTGGGCAAGTCCATTCTTCATACCTACCTCAAGGTTATACTAATCGTTAAATAGGATTAGAATTAAGGTATTAATGAGATAGGAGTTGAAAATTACTTTGTATAATAGAACTTGTGAGTTGCATTATTGGCAGTCTCTCTTTAATTGGGCATCATCAGGCTATATTTTGCTTCCCTATGCATGGTGGCGAGAGTGTGTCTCTGATAATCAACCACCAACAAGATTACAATGTTGCATTCACACATGCAACACAGCACAAATCCTCTAATGTCACATCCTCTAATGTCACATGTCACATGGTAAAATCCTAGAATCGACTGCATTATCTGTGTTCTCTAGCAATGAGAAGATCATTTTAAAAACACAGACACCATCTGCCCAAGATTCCAAGTAATAATGGCTGCTCCTCACACTCATAGGTATAAAACAGGGGTGGCCAACCTTTCAACTTTAGGGCTACTGGAACTTTAACAATTGTGTAGAGAGGGAATTCCAGCAGGTGCAGCTTGTTAACAATTCCCTCCTCTACACAATTGTTAAAGGTCCAGTAGCCCTAAAGTTGAAAGGTTGGCCACCCTTGACATAAAACCCACAGAGACAAAACTGGATAAGGTGTTCTTTTCTATGTTTTGATTGTGATGTTGGATAAGTATAGAATACTAACAATATGGACAATAATTTATTTGTGCTTTTTTGTGAGTTTTAAAAAGTCAATCTAAATTCTGAGACAATTTATATCTGTCTTTTCTTCATATAAGCTGTCCCGAAACACATTGTGTATTATTGTATTATGCAGTATTGTCTATATGAGATCATTTGGAGAGGAAAAAAACACACACACACCATGATTTTGTGCCTCTTCATTCTGTTGTGACTGTCCTAGTAGCAGAAGAAAGTGGAGTTGTTGGAAAAGAAGGGAAACAGGAATTATGTAAGGCTAAAACTTAAAACAATTTTGACTGTAATTTCTAATTTTTAGCCTGGTGTATTTCACCATCTCCCTTTTCAAACACATTATTATGATTGCTGAAAAAATTCTGACTCTATTATTATAATTATTTCTACTAATATCGTAGAAACTTGTGGCAAGTTGTTGCTTATGAACCAGTTCACTGCTATGGTGCATAAAGCTTGCATTATTATTGGGCCTCTGTAGACATACCATATATGAGAGTAAGGATCTCTCTCTCTCTCTCTCTCTCTCTCTCTCTCTCTCTCTCTCTCTCT
>JAJKFI010000014.1:4641308-4707882 GCA_029204185.1 Lerista edwardsae
GAGAGAGAGAGAGAGAGAGAGAGAGAGAGAGAGAGAGAGAGAGAGAGTTGGAAAGGAAAGGAAATGGTGGAGGTGTTACCATCCTGAGCTGATTACTTGGCTCAAGATCAGAATGAGACCATCCTGTAGCTACATTCCAATCGTCCTTCCCATAGGCACATTACACAGGCACATTTGCTCTCCAGGCAGGCACTCAGAAACAAGTAAATGTGTTTTAAATGTGTGCCTCCTGCACAGAGGCTAGACCTGCCTGCTCCTTTTCTTTAGCAAGCAGGGTAAAAGGCTTGCAAGGGGTGCTGGTTCCTGCTCAGCAATGGCTGAATAGTTTCCTAGTTTGTGGGGGATTGTGTTGGATTTGCCTCTCCATTGTTTTGCTCATTTGGATCCTGAGTGTGGTGCCCCTTTACCCCCCCCTGCCTCCCACCCCTTCACTAGGGCGAGGGGCTTCTTCTTTGCCTGGTTGGGCCTGGCTGCTGTGCTTTCTATTCTGCGTTTAGAGCCTGGCAATAGCTGCAGTGATATAATCCCATGTACAATATTGTGCCTCACTGGCAGAGCGTTGCCTTTGCACTCAGCTGGTACAGGGTTTGTTCCCTGGTCTTCTTGGTGGTTTTGCCTCCCCTCTTCCTGCTTGATACCGGTTAACGTGAGCAGCCCAGAGCTCACAGGTCCAACACTCGGCTCTGCAAATGGGAGCTCTCGATGGTCTGTTACTTTTGCATCTTTCTAGCCAGTAAGGTTTCACAGGGAAGAATGAGGTTCACCGCGCCTGCAGTAGGTTGTTCACATTAATTGAGCCATCCGTCGCAACAACTGGCATCATTGGATTTACGCAGGCAACAATTTGACATCAGTGGCATTCACTGTTGGTCTTCCTGCTCTTATGCTAGCAGGCCAAATCGTGGGCAGAGATTTTTTCTTAATGCAGAGATGGGAGAACTGCTGCAGTGATATAATTAAAATTAATTTTAAAAAAAACACATTCCTATGTGCTGCTCTACAACAGTGTGACAGAGTTCTGCTGTCGTAACTGTCATAGCAAAGCCCAATGCAGCACACTGCCGGAGACTATTCTGAGCTGCCATCGCAAAGTGGTAGCAGCGTCGGAGGAATGTTCCTATGGCATTCAGACTGGGCCTGAGCTGGTACCTTGGTGCAGAGGGCATGTCGTGGGTGGGGAGGGCAGGGTGAGTTACTAGGTAGATCAGGAGGTGGGCAGGAGGTGGGGACTGGCCTGAAGGGGGTAGATCTTGACAGCAAACATGCTTGCTGGATGTTTCCCCTCAATTTAACTCATGCTGCCTGCTTACTCCACCTATAGAGCTGATGTAGGTCCAAGGAGATCCATAGGGCATCAGGGGGCTTATCCCAAGGTAAGAGAACAAAATTTCCCTTACCTCGAGAAGACCTTCTGATTGCCGCCCTCCTCCTGCCATAGGATGCAGTATTTGCCTCCCTGATGCAGCTACACTGAGGCAAGTGTGTGTGTGTGTGGGGGGGGGGATCGGATTGGGACATAACTGTTATAATCAATGAATGTGGCCCATTGTACTCCCAGTGGTCTTGCGATTTGTGATTGGGTTCCTGGCTAATGCTATATTCTACAGTTCCAGTGAAACAGCAGCTTTTAAAAATAATTGAAATATGCATAACGTTGTTGGCATGTGATCAACCTAGCAACAAATTCATTTCAAGGATGTTAAACGTTTGCTGCCTTTCATCAACTCGCATTAACAAGAATTAATGTTTGCCTTGTGCCGTTCTCATGACAACCTCTTCCATAAGAGGAAGGTATCAGTCTGTGCTGCTTCTTGTCATGTGAAATGCTTTGTCCACTTATATTGACAAAGAGCCATCGCTTGTTTGCGGTGGTGATATCATGTGTCCGCTCGTCCATCCATCTTCCAGCAGTGACGAAAAAGCTGCTTTTGTTCACTTTAAAGTTGACTTCAGAGGGGAAAAAAATGTCAGTAACATTAGAAGGCAATGATTGCTTGTCCTGTGATAATATGCTTGCAAATCTGCTTTTATTGACACATGCTTAAAAGGCTGCAGTCTTATTGCATTGCTTTAAAGTAATGACACTCCTCATCAGAGCATATTAAATTTGAACAGGTGATAGCAATTACTGCATGGCCATTTGTGTTTACCAGAAATAGAACGACATGTTTTAAGTCGATAGGTCCTGCAGCAGGCAACAAATTCCCAGATTTCCAGAGAGAACGCTTGCGTCTCAAGGTGTTTCACCTTCAGCCAACTCACAGCTGCATAATCTGTTTAATTCTTCTCAATGCAAACAACAAAACTAGCTCATTAGTATTTCTCCGTCCCTTCCTGGAGCTCTGAGGAAGGTCACCTTCTGAAGATGAGATTTCAGGCTATGGACAAAATAATCCCTGCATGATCAAGGGCCATTAAGGTTCTTTCGTAAAAGTCCTTGGCCACACGTTCACCGTGATCCAGATGGTCAAACTCACAACAAAATGAACCACATTCTAGCCTAATTTGGGGTGAACATTTTGTATTAAAAACTCCCTAGTAGACGAATCATTACACAGCTCAATCCAGCACAAATTCCCATGCAGTATGGCTGACATACTGGAGATCATGCTGCATCTTTCATGGGAATTTTGCATGCTGGAGGACTCCATGGGTCTTCCACGTGGGTCCAGAAAAGCATTTTTCTGCTTGCCTTGGGGTAAGCCCCAGTATCCGCAAGTGGACCTGCGTGAGCTCTATATCTGGCGCAAGCCCACATTGCCCCATGCTGGTGGATCAGACGCAGGAAGGGAGATAGGATTCTGTGTGCACAGCTGCTGTTTATCCCACCCGCTCATGGGCCCAATCCACCCTTCCCCGTCACAGCCCTCCACCACCCCATTCCATCTCCACCCTGCTTGGTGCAGAAATTACCTTCCGCTTTTTACCCTGTTCCCTGTGCCTGTACTGGCCCACCTGCCCACTATGCTGTCAAAAGGGCTTTATGGCTCTTGTGACAGCAAGCACTGGTGCAGCATGCACTGCACTCGCCCACACGCTGATCAGGATTGTGCCCACAGACATATTTATTGTGCACAGAATGTCATTCTGCACTGTATCAGTCATGTGTCTCTTCAGACTTACCTGTCTACTATCAAGATGAAAGGTTAACAACCCAAACCTATTCCCTGCCCCTCCTATTCCCTGCCCCTATTCCATGCATCCCTAGCATGCAGCTGTGCCAATGGAGCACAAGCTGCATGCTACGGAAGGGGGCAATCACACAGCCAGTGATCAGATGGAGAGGCAGCCTGCCTGGTTGGCAATGGATTTACTTGGAACCATGCCAGCTATATAGCTGGCAGGTCCAAAGAAAGGAAGGGGTGTGTGGAGCAGCAAAACAGAGGATAGCATCCTACACAAGTCACTGCCACTGAGATACATCCCCTTCCTTTGAAACGCTCCTGGTTCTTTTCCCTCCCCACCCGAAGCCCCCCCTGCCGCCAACCTACCTGTTCTGTTGTGGTGTGGTATCTTGGCAATTCTGACACATTTAACATTTGTTGTTGCTCAGTCGCTACATCGTGTCCAACTCTTTGCGACCCCATGGACCACAGCACGCCAGGCCTCCCTGTCCTCCACTAGCTTCCGGAGTTCGCCCAATTTCATGTTCATCGCTTCGATGACACTATCTAACCATCTCATCCTCTGCCACTCCCTTCTCCTTTTGCCTTCCATCTTTCCCAGCATGAGGGTCTTTTCTAAAGAGTCCTCTCTTCTCATCAGGTGGCCAAAGTATTTGAGCTTCAGCTTCAGGATTTGTCCTTCCAGGGAGCAATCAGGCTTGACTTCCTGGAGGATTGACCGATTGGATCTCCTTGCAGTCCTGGGGACTCTCAAAAGTCTTCTCCAACACCATAATTCAAAAGCATCTATTCTTCGGCGCTCTGCCTTTCGTATGGTCCAACTCTCACAGCCATACATTGCTGCTGGGAAAACCATAGCTTTGACTATGTGAACCTTTGTTGGGTGATGTCTTGGCTTTTTATTAACATTTGTACCGGCTTTTTATTAATGGATTAGAAGATCTGCTGTCATTCAAGACCCACAGGATTGGAAATGAATGACCCTTGCTTGATGGGATCTTTTTTTTTTAAACCTGTGTTTATATACTTTATGAGAAAAGGTTTATAGCTTGTCTGCATGTTCTGTCTTGTTAAAGCTATATTGTGATAAGCAATAGCCGTAAGCAATAAAAGGTTAAGTAAGTTGTGATGATATCAACACATTTTAGCCAAGCAAATGTCTGAATGTAGTGTCCAGGCAATATGTGGCTAATCCTTTCTCTTATCTAGTGCTAACAGTTACAGGATTAAAAAATAACATTTCATCTACTGGTCATCCAGGACAGGATTATTTAATAATTTCATAGAACATTCCTCAGAGTTTATTTCCAGAACAGATAGCAATAGACCCGAGAAACTAAACACTTCCCTGATCCATTGCCCAGGTAGCCACCACAAATCATAGGAGACAAGTGACTTAGAGTGAAATTGGGTCATGTTTATTGATTACAATAACTAAACAATTGCAGGAAGTCCTATCTATGATACTCCACCCTCTTCGGTGGGGGCACCTGCCCTGGAGGAGACAGCTAACCTCTCCAGACCCTAGTGAATGAAACCAGTCTGGCTTCAGCCTGAGATCACCTCCCGGTGACCCCAGCTTTCCCATGTCAACCTCCTGAAAGGGTGTCAAGGAAGCTGCATACCTCTACTTACCCCAATTAAAATCAACTTTTCAAATCAACAAATCACCAGCCTATAGCCCTGAGACAGACAGGCTCTTGAGACCACCCCTAGTTCTCACTCTGACTCTTGCTTATCTCAACATCAAATGCCTAGTTCTACTCCTTTTCCTGCAAACTCTGACAGTTATGGCAATCTTGGCTAAGCCCACCTTAAGGACTAAGCCCACCTTCATCACAATGGCCAATCAGATGTGAAGCGAAAATTCCTATACAGCCCCTAACGGTGGCCAGGTAGTCTCGGACTGTTCTAACGGGTTGGTGGCCCAGGTCACACAAGCAATGGAATGATGTGAACAGAGGCCGTGTGCCTCATGCAGTGTCTTTGGCCCCATCCTCATCCCCCAACTCATGTAGGTTGGGACCAGGCAAAGAGTGTCCCGCCCTGCTTCAGGTGCAATTTGATGGAAACAAAGCTGAAAGCATTTTCATCAACAAAAGTAACAAGACTTCACCACAATAAGGGTGCAGTCCTAACCAGGAGTTAGGCTGGCACAGTTAGGCCAACAAAGTTTGGCTGGCACAAGAGACACTGTAAAGTATGTTTGGATCACTCTCAGAGTCAGTGAGGCCAGCACACAGATGTGTGCCATCCTCCCTGACTCCGAAAGTGGTCCAAATGTGCTTTATGGTGTCCCTGGTGAGAGCCAAACTTTGCTGGCCTAACTATACCGCCCTAACTCCAGGTTAGGATTGTGCCCTAAATTAGATAAATTCAAAGGTCTTGCAAAAGAAAATCATTGCTTGATCGACATATAAGAAGTGACAACAGAACTGTACTTGAATTCAGCCAAAAGATAATAGTTGATTAGATATAGCAATTTCTGACTACCTTTTAGTGCACATATAGTACTACTGATTAAATACTTGCGGGACCAACCCTGTCCAATGTTCCAGCACCAGTGCAGCTGTGACAATGGGACATACGCTGCATCCTGCAGTGGGGGGGGGAGCCGTCACAGAGGCCTCCTCTATGGAAAGGGACCAAATGTTCCCTTCCCTTGGGGCTACATTTCAGCTGCATCGATGCTGGAAAGTTGGAAAGGATTGGGCCCTAAGACATTAATAAAGCTCTGTGAGCCAGCCTATCTGTGTATCCCAAATGGTCCAGGGTTATGAAATTTTCAAAGCAAAAACGAACTTTACTTTGCAATCTCCTTGTCAAAATCAACCATCAGTGCTCTTTTATATTGATCTCTATGTCCGAAGGAATCAATAGAGAGCATCCTAAGTATGAAAGCAGTGACTTCATCCTTTCCATTTTCTGTTTGGATCCACGAGTCAAGAAAACCTGCAGAATGCCACTGGGATGTCAAAAGCTCCCAGAACGCTGTGCTGGAGCAGTGGTTTAAAGCACCAAGCCTGTCACGGAGGATGATTATTATTGTTGCTAACAGCTTTCTCCATCTGTGCGTGATTCGTGGGCGATAGCCACCCTTTACAGAAACAAATCTGGCTGCTTCCTGGCAGTTATGGGCAGCTGCATCCCATCTAGGTGCTGCTGTAGCCCCTGCCACTGCTGAAGCATCTGTCGGATGTGCCACCGGAGAGACCATTGACTTTCTAGAGAATGGGATCTGCTACAGAGAGGTAAGGGAATTAGCAGCACACTGCAAGAGAGGAATGTTTGCTATTCAGAGCTCTCCTCTATCTCTCCTCAATCTCCTGTTTCAGCTTTGTTTCCTGCATATTGTAGCACCAGTTGTGAATGCTGATGAGACAGTGCTTGCTAACATCCCCAGGCACTCACTTTTCAGTAATTAGTTTCTGTACCAAATGCCTTATCCCTACACTTTTCAGGTTCCAGCTAGATTTACCACGACAAACACATGCACATCCCCTTTAATAAAAATTGCTCATAGTGGGATTTGGAGAGCCACGAGGGCAATTGGAAATGAATATGATACAGCTCATTTTAGCCTCAGCTTCTCTGTACCAAGAGATAGTGCATTAATTGTAGAAGAGATCAAAGGGGAGCCCTGTTCTGCAGGAAAATGGGATTACCGTGAAAATAATTTTTTTCCCTATGCATAATGAATAGCTGTGAAACAAAAAACAAACAAACAAACCACAGTGTACTGGTGTCATCATCTAAAAATCTCTCTGTCATCCAAAAACAGATAATCACTGAAGAAATCTTAGTATCCATTCTGGACTTTTTCCTTCTCCTACAGAAAGAATCTGGAGACAAAGGTAAATTGTGTGATAACCTGAAAATTCCAAAAAGGTGGTCCAGAGAGCCAACAGCAGGAAGAATACATAAACTGCTGTGTCATCTCAAGGGCTTGCTTCGTTTATTTGGCGCATGCTTTCGTGGGGAAGTAACCAGGTTTTCAAACAACATATTCTTAGACAAAAGAGAAGATAGCAACATAGACTTTCTTACATAGCTATGATGATGATGGCAGTGGTGCAACGTTTTCCGTTTTAGCTTCCAACTTTCCAGAGTGATTGATGCTTGAAAGGAGAATCTAAAGGAGCTCATATTGTTTTCCTCAGACAAAAATTGGGCTTACTTATGTTGTACTACAGGCTATACCCAGCATATTGTGATATAAATAATGATAATGGTAGATATGTTCTCCAGAGAGTAAAAAATCACTAGCTTTACTGTTTAACCTACTTCAGTGTGGGTTGCGACCACTCGGTGGGTTGCAATCTGATGTCAGGTGGACTGTGGAAAGCTAGGAGCAGCCATCTTGGAAGCTGCAGACCTTCCTTGTGCTATATTCCTTTTGTGAGTGTTAACAGTTTGAATTTTCAAGGGAGGGGTTTTTTTAAAAAATGTTTTTAGTACAGTTCTCTTACATAATATGTTGTCCTAATCTTGCTTTCTGTCAGGGATGTCATTTGATTACATCACAATGATGGCACTCCCAGCTTGATAATGTCACTTCTGGCTATGATGTCACTTCTGGGTTAATGACAGCATTTCCAGTGGGTCCCGGTCTAAAACGTTTGGAAAACACTGATCTACGGCCTCATCCACATGTGTTCACTACAAAATAAGCCCCATTGAGTTTAATGGAATGTACTTTATCCTAAGGATTGGGATATTTTCCAAATGATTACCATTTTGCCAAATGAAACATTATCAAATGATTGGAAGGGGTGTACAAGAGGGCTTCCTGTTCAGCCCTCTTACAAAGATAGGATCAACTCCTAGCAACTCCACAGATTCACCTACACAAATAGAAAGAAGATGCTTGAAGAGGAAATAGCCCAGCCAAGTCTTACACTACATATCTTTGCATCAGGTCCACAACCACCTACTGTATATGTATTCATTTATTTCACAGCACAATTCTAACATTGTGCTGGGCTGGCGGAAATCTCTTACACCATCCCAGGAGTGTCACAAACAGGCCATAAAGCACATTTGCGCCACTCATGGATGGTCCTGAGCCAGTGCATGGATGTGTGCTGGCTCAGTGGGGCCAAATCCAGTCCGCAGGCTGCCCAGACTGGGTAAGTTCACATCAGCCAAGTTGGGCCAGCACCGGGGGGTTGGGAGGGTGGGGGGAGGGCAGAGAAAAGGTGAAATGGGGCGTGGCAGGGCTGGCCCAACGAGGGAGTGGAGACGGGATCTGGCAAGGTGGCCAGATCCTAACCCTTAGCCAGGTCGGCCCTAATCCAGGCTGTTCGGATTTGCGCCAGCAATTTCAACCCTTACTCCAAGTGGCCCCTTATTCTGAGGTGGCCTCCAGCTAACCTGCACTGGATACAGTGCAGGCCGGCCAGCTTCCCTGTTCCAACACAGAGGCCTTGGATGAGTGTTGGCAACAGGTATAAAGCCCACAAGTAAGAAAGATAAGGGACTTCCTTGGTTACTACGTGACTAAGGCCCCAATCCTATAATTGTCCTCCCCTGCTGATGTAGTCGCACCGGGGAGACTTGTGCTGTATCCAGGAGGGGACATGAAACGAAGGGAGAGGGAGCAAGGTAAAATTTAACTAACCCTTCTCTGCCATGCCACGATCTCCTATATGTCTACTCCATTGTTCTTTGGCTGGTGCAAGTCCAAGTGATCTGAAGATGCATTGTGAGGCCGTGTGGAAGATGCAGGGTATTGGCAGTGTCATTGCTGCCAATATCTGCCCCTTGCCTGCCCCTGATATGCCACTGGACCCCTCAGTCCCACCCTGTTCTGCCCTTACCAGCCGCCAGCCGGCCTTTTCTGGTAGATGCAGCGGGATCCATTGGATGCCAGCAGTGTGCTGAATATGCCTCCAAAACCCCATTTATAACTGGAAGACTCTTTTGGTGGTACTGATCCTTTCACCTGGCAGCTGCCTGTTAGGACTGGGCTGTAAGACACTGACAGTTCAATCCTAATCTGCGCTGGAACAGGTAGGCAGGCTGGCCGGCCTGTGCTGTATCCAGTGCCAGTTGGGAGGCCACTGGAGCCTCCATGGGGCAAGGGGACATTTTGTCCCTTTATCCCTATGGGACTGCTTGGAACTGCGCCCGCTGTTTAGCAGCTACAAGCCTGAGTGAGCTGCAGTGGCCCAAATCAGGGCTGCGCAGCTCTGGGACAGGGGGTTGTATCACTGGCATAACACACACACACCCGCTTGCAGGAACGCCCTACCTCTGCCCTGTTCTGCTCCCCCTCCCGCCTTCTCCCTGCCCAGAGAAGCCCATGCGCTGACTGAACTTGTCTTCAGTGCAGCAGGACTCACGCTACTGCCTGTGTTGGCCGTGCACCACTTGGACTGATGCGGACATGCTTTACCGCATGTTCGCAACACTGCAGGGCCGGTGCAAGCAACTTGTGTTGGCCCAAGGGCGTTCTAGGATTGTGCCCTGAGGGATAGGTGTCCACAGTGTTGATACCCTGTGTTGGGCTTGATACCCAAGACCAAAAACAAACTAAAAAAAAAACCTTGTGTATGCAGCAAAAACTTTTTTTTTTCTATTTCAATTATCCTCACTGATCCCAAACTGCAGCGTCTGGGGCTCTTCAGCCTAGAAAAAAGGCACCTGAGGGGGGACATGACTGAGACATACAAAATAATGCACGGAAGGGATAGAGTCGATAGAGGGATGTTCTTTTCCCTCTCTCAAAACACCAGAACCAGGGGGCATCCGCTAAAACTGAGGGTTGGGAGAGTTAAAACAGATAAAAGGAAGTACTTTTTTACCCAGCGGGTAGTTAATCTGTGGAACTCTTTGCCACAGGAGGTGGTGATGGCATCTGGTCTTGATGCCTTTAAGAAGGATTGGACGGATTTCTGGAAGAAAAGTCCATCGTGGGCTATAGGCAATGATGGATTGCGCAACCCCCTTACATTAGTAGAAGGCTACTTCAGAGTACCGGGTGCAAGGGAGTGGCAACAGGATGCAAGCATCTTGTTGTCTCATGCCTCCCTGGGGCACCTTGTGGGCCACTGTGAGATACAGGAAGCTGGACTAGATGGGCCTTTGGCCTGATCCAGCAGGGCTCTTCTTATGTTCTTATTTGT
This sequence comes from Lerista edwardsae, assembly GCA_029204185.1. Classification (NCBI taxonomy): domain Eukaryota; kingdom Metazoa; phylum Chordata; class Lepidosauria; order Squamata; family Scincidae; genus Lerista; species Lerista edwardsae. The sequence goes on from JAJKFI010000014.1 coordinate 4,651,561, forward strand.
CTCGACTTCCGCAAAGAGTGCCATTTAGGAAGAATGGCAGGATTTGGAAACTGTTAACTCCCATATCTAATTAGTCCTTCTGGTTCTAGTCTGGATTGAATTCTCAGAAGAAGGCAAGTTAAAGAATGGATTCTATCAATAGCCATCATGTTCTTAAAATAGGTTAACTCATTGTTCAGCTTGTCAGAATAGAAGGGTTTCAAACCTTTCCTTCCAACACCAATGCCTTTTGCATAGAAATAAAGGGATGCAAACATACTTTCATTGTATAGCATTTGTGTTTTGACTATTATTCTTTACCAGAGGAAAAAGTAGCACAAAAAGCCTCTGTACTGCTGTAAAGGGGGGAAAGGCTGATGCTTGTAAATGTCCACATGTAATAAAAAAAAATCTTTTTTTTCAAATCTATACCTTTGAAAAAATAAAGAGGAGAAATTTTGTAGTGAGCTATGCACAATTTCCATAGCGTAACTGGGATTTGCAGCCATTGCTATCTCTGTCTGATGAGTTTGCTTGTCTGATCAGATTCCAAGTGGGAGGAAACAAAAAAGAGAAAATTCAGTTAACGTTACATCCCAAAATACCTGTTTAAATACCTGCAGTAGCATAGCTACATAGGGATGTGCCGTAACTATTGCAGACTCTGCAATGCGCTGCAGAAATGTTGTGAGAAAGCCAGCTGACAAAAGCACAGAATTCAACCTTGAGGACCTGTCCAGGCTGGACTTACGATCACCTGCTGAAGCTCGACGGCACACGGTCAGAGGAGAGAACCACACTGTGAAGGCTACATCTGGCACTGAGGATTTGGAGAATCACAGAATACTGTATATTTGTTTTTTTTAAAAATGGAAAAATGGTGGTTTAGACTAGCTTGCCCATGTAAAAATCACCTTGGGCATTTGCTTCATCATGGGAAAGGCGGGTATAAATTCTTCAAAATAAAATAAAAAATACCCAGAACTGACGGCTAGTGGGAGAGGCCACGTACACGGCATGTTGTGGTGCCTGCAATACATACTGCACCGACCCCTATAGCTATGCTACTGAATACCTTTGTTTCTTTCCAAATAACCATGTTATTACTCAGAAAGAAGAGTTTATAATTTTTGAAAGCGCAAGAGCGCACAGAGCCTTTTCAGCCTGCTTCTTAACTGTTCTAAAAGCTTGCTGTTGTTATGGAGCCTGGCCTGAAGAAGGGAAGTAGAATTTCTTGATCCTGTTCCCCACGGAGCTGAGTAAATCAAGGTGGAGAAGGGTATCTGAAACATCAAAAGCAACCCCCAGCAAAGTGGCTACCGAGTGCTGATGGTTTATTCTTTGTAACACCGCTTGCTAAAATAATCAAGTGCAGTGTTGGTATCTATAGTTGCATATTATGTTGGGGATTGAGTTGTGCTGTAAATCTAGATGTTTTAGGAATAAAAGCTCCGAAGTGAGTCCATTCGCAACCACTGAGACAACCTTGTATCTCAGCAACTGCGCTGCTGCTTATTGTGGCTTGTTTGCTATGCACCATTGCAAGGTCACGCGTACACTTATTTTGTCCCACTGCAAGGAAATGTGAAAGAGTCTGTCGGGAGAAAGTATTTTATCATTGCTGCGATCTGTATGCCATGGGGAATTGCAGTAAGAGAACAGTGATGCATAGCCTTTTACTATTTTCTGCTCTAACACTGGCTCACATTCAGCTCTTAAGAATAATCTGTCCCGGAATAGTCCACCTACCTATGCAGCAGCACATCAAGGTCTACCCTTTCTTTAAAAGTTATTGGCATCCTATTTTGATTCTGAGATTTGGAAACGGTTTTAATTCTAGAACATAGGAGGAGATGAGTTGACAAAGGAGCTCTTCTTCAGTCATAGTCGCCATTCCAGTGGCATTATGATTGTGGTGGTGGTGGTGGTGATTTATTACTCCAGAGTAGAGTTCATTAGCACAGCTTTCTCAGGAGCAGATCATAGCTTTATATATAACTGGAGTGGCCCAGTGATGTCTGCTATTTCTACCCATGTGTCTAAGTTGGATAGGAATTCCTTGATTATATGTCCCACAAGCAGTGCCCAAGGCAGTAGGTGTTTACCAGCATGGCGTTTTGTGTATTGCATATGGCTAAGAGATTAGGCTGCAAATCAGGATTGCCTTGCTTCAAAGTATCAAAGTGAGACTGGTGCTGAATTGGTTAACATAATTAACCAAATACAGTAGGTAACTATGTTACCTGTTTTAAGGGAGGAAAATGGAAATATATGGAAGAAGTTGGACAACTGTAATGATTGCAAGATGCAACCTTTGAGTAGGTACTTCATTATCAAACTTGCTTGCTTTGCCTCAGCGATGATCTGAAGTTTCTATTTCCATTCCCTTTATTTTGGTGGATTCTGCTGGCTTTTCAGGAAGGAATATTGTGCCAGAACTCTCATTCCACTAATGGAAAAATAATTGAATAATGGCCTTTGATTACAATTATTCCCTTCCCAAGAGGAGACCTTCGCAACTATCTCCCCACCGCAGGTTGCAGCAGTAGCAGCATAATTAAAATTAACCTATCAAACTCAGAAATTCCTCACCAAGGTTAGAAGCAAGACTGCATTTATTGTTTAAGAGGCAATCTGCAGACAAGACCACGGCAAGAAGAACCCTTTGATGGACATTCCAAACTTTGGCCCCACAACAAAGAAAGCCCTTTATCACTTTTTCAGTCCCTGGACATCTGGAAGCAGATAAACTTTAAAGAGGGCTATGAATTATGAATACAGGCATGCCCTGGTATCCGCTGGAGTTCCGTTCTGGACCCAACTGTGGATACCTGAAACTGTGGACACTGGGGACACCTTTTTAAAGACAGGGGAACATCAGTGGTTTTACTGCAACAAGATTTTTTTAAAAAAGATCTGTTTAATGTTCCCCTATCTTTTTAATAGGCATGCCCATATCTATGGATGGATAACTGAAACTGTGGATACCGAATCAGTAGATACTGATCTACTGTATATAAATCTGCTGTCTGTGAAGTCAGACTACTAGTCTATCTTGCTCAGTATTGTCTATACTGACTCACACCCTATCTTCTATATTATATATAAAAATAGCTTTTCCAAATCTGCCAGCAGATACCAAAGACTGAACTTGGAAAATTTTCATGCAAAACATTTGTGCTACCATTAACTTGTGGTCTTCTGAGCATTTCACTTGTTGGGCAGGTTCAAATAGGAAAAGGCGATTCTTGAGAAATTCTGTCCTAGGACTTTCTTGTCGCATCCTATTTCCTGCTTCTCTTTCATTTTCCCCAGTCTCTTTTCAGTCCTTTCATACCTTTAGAAACACATTCTTTTCTATTAAATGATAGGGTGCCAAAATCCCAGTTCAGTCTTATTCCTGGTTTCATCCTTTAAGCCTCTCCTCTGGCATTTTCCCCCATTGCAGTAAAATGAATTAGATGTGGAAATGGAAATTCAGTAAACTTCATCCTAGACATGATTGTATTTGAGTGCTGAAGACCCCAGATAGACTTGGCAATGTATTCCTGGAGAAAGGAGGTAGCATTTCAAGCGGCTGTTCAAAGCTAACGTACAAGCTGTTACAGGTGGCTCTTCAGACTCCAAAAAACCCACCACTAGCTGGGAAGGAGAATTCATTTATTTGGGCACATGGCCTCTTGTTGATCTTCTTGTTCACAACCTGCTTCTTAGAGGAAATAATTCTACAGGGCTGTGTAACCTTTCTGCTGAATATAGCAGACTTGCTCTGAAATGTGGTGCAGATTTTTAAGGGTCAAAATTATCAACTGTATCAAATAAAGTGTTGGAATTCTCCACTGCCAATCATTTACTACCGTCCCAAAGGGAAAAGCCACATAGAGATTTGCCTTTGTTATGCAAGGAATCGCATTTGTCTGCACTGTGGATAAAAGAAAAGAAAGAAGATGGAATTGTTGTTCGTGCTGGTAACGATCAGTATCCTTTCTTGTATGCAAAAAGGCATCTGCAATGATGGGGGCGGGAATTTACCATCACTTGGAAGATTGTATACTGCCTTATCACAGCATTCTCTGCATGCTTTTAATGAATCAATAGATTCTAGCATTATTGTTGCTCCCTTTACATTTTTCTATCTGACACAGGAGTAACATTTTGATTAGCCATGCTTTGGATTCTATTATTTTTCTTGTCTGTGATGATAATCAATTTCTGACACTGTCTTCCAGCAATTTTCATTGGTTCAAATGAGAGAGCAATAATAAACAAATGAAAGGTGACAAACTGTTAATGTTTGAAGGCAAATGCAGTTTATGTATTTTAATGTGAAAGGTTTCAGATGCCTGCAGAAATCTCAATTGATATTTTCTGTTTATGGAAGCGCCAAAGTGTAATGAATAAATGTTTTACATGATACAGAATGACTGGCAGAAGAGTAAAAAAAAAGTCCTTGAATAGACATTTTCCACTCCAATCTATTGGTGTTCTTTTTCCCCACCTCCCATTTGCCACCCTTTATGATCAGCCAACATTCAGATGCTTGTAAACCATTCAGTATAATCTGGTTGTCACAGCTCTAACAGGTGATGTTGTATTTTTCTTTCTAAAACACACCCCAGGTTTGGGATTTAATTATTTGCCTGTCACTTCATATGTTAGAGCTATGACACAGTGGCTGAAGGAATGTATTTTATGCACCACTTCTGAACTGGGAAAAATATATACAAGTCTCCGTACCTGTGTGTGTCCTTTCCAGCTCGAGTGATATTCCCGATTTCAGTGGATGGAATTTGGTCATTCAGGACCCAAACTACCACAGTATATTAAGCCTTCATTCGGAGATGTGCTGCTTCTTCACTCATAATTCTGGATGGGGTAGGACTCCCTCTGAAAGAACAGGTCTGCAGCCCAGGAGTCCTCCTGGACCCCCAGCTGTCCCTGGATGCCCAGGTGTCCATCTGTGGCCAGGGGGGCTTTTGCTCAGCTTTGGCTGGTGTTCCATCTGCAGCAGTACCTGTGCCAGTTGGATCTGGCGACGGTGGTCCATGCCCTAGTGAAATGTTGGTTAGACTACTGTAATGTACTCTACATGGGGCTACCCCCAAAGACAGTTCAGAAGTTGCAGTTAGTGCAGAATGCGACTGCTTGGTTGGTCACTGGGGCTCAGCATGCAGAATCTGCTGCGCTGATGGCTACACTGGCTGCCCATTCCCTTCTGAACCCAATTCAGTTTTATAGGTGATGACCTATAAAGCCCCAAATGGCAAGGACCATCTTCCCACATATATTCCTGCATGTTCCTTCTGCTGCTATCTGAAGCCAGGAGTAGGGCCTTCCTAGCTGGGGCAACATGCCTCTGGAACCAGCTTCTGGAAGCTTCTTTGATATATGGTTTCCAGCAGGGTTTTAAAGACCCATTTGTTTTGCCTGGTTTGGGGGCAGGGAGTTGCTCTGAAAGGACCCTTCTTAACTGTTTAACCTTTAACTTTTATGCTGCTTATGTTATTTTATGCCAATTTGCCCTTTTAGTGTTGCTGAGTGTTTTTTTTCCATATTTTTATATTGTTTTAATTATTTGTTTTAATTTTAATATGTTACTTTAATGTTTTTATATTTTGTACAGTGCTTTGGATTTTTAGGAAAGCGGTATAAAAATCCTATAAATAAATTAAGGAGATATGCTTAATTTAGGTCACTTTTTTCTCAAAAGGTTGCTTTTTTTCCCTCAAAAAGCAGCCAGGGCGTCCTTCGTGTGGACAGGAACCCCTTTGTGTCAGCAGAAAAATTAGTATTTTTCCTCAGCATCAGTGTCCACCAAATATCCTCCTGAAGAGGGTACTTGGCCCCAAAGTGCTTATTTGGCTATTTAGCCTTGCAATAGATTTGCTTCAATCAGCCATTTGAGGGGCGAATTTTGGTGTAAAAACAGCACCGCCAAGAAATATTAATCCCCCTTTCTGCCTGCCGCAGTCTTGAACTAAATCAGCTCCACTTACTGCTTTTGTAGAAAAAATAAATGACACTTTTAGGTTAAGCCCATGTAGTTGCCCTCTGGCTACATCACCAGCCTCTCAACCAGAGATATATGTACTCCTGAAGCCTGAGCAGTGGACACATATTGTCTGAAACAAATGTGTGCGGGGGAACTGCCCTTCCCTACCATGAGTAAATTTGAAATAACTATGAAATAACTATGAACTATGCACTAGTTTGTAACAGCTAAGGATTAACATTGTCACGGAATAAAAGCAAAAGAAATGGGATATACTGCATAGTCCTACTGAATGATTCAATGTGTTCTAATTCATTGTGGCTGCTGATATATAGGTGTCTTTTTCCCCACATAATTGCCCATCAAATCTGATGGACTCTTTCGTGTTTTCAGACTGAACATAAGTCCTGAGTATCATTACAGTATTCATCAGAATGTATTTTTATCAGTTGCTCTGGCAACTTAAAACACTTTTTATATCTTATTAAGTGACTTAGGTCTACTCAGTGTTCTTTCCAGAGGTGTCGTGGCCATGTGGTGTGATGCACCTACCACGGGCACTGCTGAGGGGCCTGGGCACACTGGCAGGAAAAACCGGTGCAGAGCTGGGCGCTCCCACCCGCCCTCACTTCCGAATTGCTAGGAAAGGGAGCAATTCTGGAAGAAGGGGGTGTGGTGAGGCTGCGCGGAGGGCGCAATGACATCTTTCGTCACCGCCCTGCCCTGGACGCAGTTGGAGTCTGTTCCGGCCCAGGTTCTTTCAAGAACTTCTTCCATCCAAGTAGCCTGGTACTTGGCTACTAACGATTAACAGGTCAGATATCTTTTATCAAGTCAAAAGTGCAGTGAACAACATACTTTTCAGAGCATTGTGTTGTATAGTAATGCAAGGTGAAATTTATTAAATAAGCCATTATCAGAAGCAAATTTAAAAAAAATTAAGGGTGCAGACCTAACCAATATTCCAGCATAGACATACCCGTGCCAATGGGGCATGTGCTGTATCCTGCAGTTGGCGGGCAGTCATGGAGGCCTCCTCAAGGTAAGGGAATGTTTGTTCTCTTACCTTGAAGCTGCATTGCCCTTATACTAGCACTGAAAAATTGGTTAGGATTGCACCCTAATTGGCCTAGCATTCTATAAACTGTATGGACAAGCATTTTTAAATATTAGAGCTGAAACACAATAGCTTTCACATGTGAGTTGTGTGGGGTATGTGTGGAAGTATCAACATATTTTATTTTTGCTGCCCTGCTCCAGCCCCAGTAGTACTGATTCTTCTCAGAAGCTTGTAACAGCCACTCTGAATCTTCAAACTTCCACAAGCAACTCTCCTTAAAAAAAAGCCTGGTTTGAGACCATCCAACTAGGGTTATGCTCAGCGGCGTCATGCAGCCAGAACGCTGGGCAGGAGGAACGGGTGAGCAGCAGCCCGCCCGTTGCATATCGCTCTGTTTCACCATCTTCGCCCCACGGGGGCGGGGAAGACGGCAAAACGGAGCGATACGTAACGGGCGGGCTGCTGCTCACCCGTTCCTCCTGCCCAGCGTTCCGGCTGCATGACGCCGCAGGTTATGCTTCTTGATAACAAGTTTTAATAGAACCCCTGATTGAAAATAGATGGGCGAGGGCAGGAAGCAAACAACTAACCTCCAAGGCAGGCTGATTACCCTTCAGTCTTGCCAAGATCTATTTTGCATTTACACTAAGCCTTCCTGATTGAAGCAATTTGCTCATATACACTGTCAAAATCAATTACAAGCCAATGCAGGGAATTATTTATTTTGAAGTAAAACAACACACACAGCTGACGTGTTACATCTCCAAGGCACCATAAGCCTATTATTTTGTATTCTTTCTAATTCCTCACTTAGCCAATAAGTTAGTAGTTCCCAAACTGTGGGTCTGTGGCCCACCAGTTGGTCACAACCCAATTTCTGGTGGCTCAGAAAACTGAGAGGGTAGGTAAGGCTTTATGCCTCAAGGGTTAAACAGCCTGCTACTGGCCGGCCGGTGGGTGGGTGGGTGGGTGGGTGGGAGGGAGGGAGGGAGGGAGGGGAAGTACTGCTATCCAATCACCATTATAACCACAGAGGATTTAGCGGCTTGTAAAATGAAACTTTTTTTTTAGGTGGGTTTCGATGCTAAAACATTTGAGAACCACTGTGCTACCTGAACAATGATGAGCTACACTTCCATATTAAAAGTATATTACAAATACACCGCACTATCACAAATGGTCAAATTGATTATCAGTAATCAGATTCTTTACCACATGTCTTGAAAATAATGAAGATGAATTAGGAAAGGAGGAAGAGATGTATTGCCTTTATTTTGTCTCACAGCTTGGGAAAAGACATGCAAAGAAATCAAGTACCTAATACTTTTCAAAGTGTTTGCTGATGAACCAAACAGCTTCAGTAGGACTCCCTGGGTTTTCTCTGAGCCACATGATTGCTTTGTGCTCTTAGAGCAATCTGCAGTCTCTTTGCAGCTGATTCTAATGCAATTAACCACTGGGTTAATTCCAAATTTAGTTTTGCTGACCTGTCCAAACCATGAAACTGCAACTGCCATATTGTATTACGGCAGCCTATAAATGATGACGAGGTGAGAGCTTTTGCTCGCCTTATGGATTAATTATTAAAATTGCCATCTAGGTGCTCATAAAATTTCACAGCAGAGATGCCTGAGAGCTTGGCCTGTCCCTGACATACTCCTGTTCTTTCCACCCTGTACTGGCTTTAATTCATTTATAAGGCTTCTGTGTCCTTTTGTAGCATTCCTAGATTCTCCTTTTAAATTATGATACTTCAATTCCCCATACATATATTGGTGCCTGTCATAAATATCTATGAAAAAGGGGGGCTCATGTTTTACTACCTGCTTGGGACTGAGGGGACAGGGAGATTGTTAAATACCTGGCAAGCCGTTACATAAGGCCTTTGGCTCACTGTGTTTGTCTTGGTGGCAGAGATGTCACAAGCATTCGATCAGGGAGGCTGGATCAGATTGTCTTGCTTGCATGTTTGTGAACAGAAGCAAAGAAGCACAGGCCTGCTTGCTGCCAATTTCTAAGCAGGCAATCAGGGCCTATTCTCATCTGATTGCTCATCAAATTGCTGATTGTATTGAACTAATTGCTCATCCAATGTTTGAATTTAAAGCACGCACTGCTGCGGCATTAATCTTGTAATTAGTATGTGGAACTCCTTGCCACAGGATGTAGTGATGACATCTTGCCTAGATGCCTTTAAAAGTGGATTAGTTTTATGGGGGAAAGGTCCATCACAAGCCATGATGGCTATGTGTAGCCTCCTGGTTTTAGGAGTAGCTACCTCAGAATGCCAGGTGTGAGGTGGTAGCAACAAAATGCAGGTATCTTGTTGGGTGCTCCCTGAGACATCTGTGAGATAATAGGAAGCTGGACTAGATGGGCCTTTGGCCTGATCCAGCAGGGCTCTTATATTCTTACTGCCATCACAATTTCCCCATTCCCCTTCCTCCAAACAGAAGGGCTGACATTTGGTGCTGGGAAAGGGTTGTACCTCTTAGGGTTGCACATTTTTAACCAATGGCGGTGGGAACTGGGACCTTCATCTCCTGCATTCCCAGTGGGAAACTTCTCTCTGTCCCAAAGAATGCAATAGTTTCAGTTTCCTGTTGAGGATGATAATCTCAATTCCTCCCCCCCCCCCCACACACACAAAGAGTAACAGCTGGACTAGTGCATTATAAGCAGTTCACTTGGAGGGAAGGGAGATGGGGAGACAAGTGCTGGCAATGGATATTTTTCATTCTAGCTTTTGTGACTGGTTGATTTTATCATTTGCAAAAGGCTTGAACTCTTGTTGGCGCGTTGAGCCTTTGTGAATGAATGAATTGATTGCTTGCAAAGTCTTGAGCTTTGCTCAAGAACATCAAAAAAGGCTGAACTATGTCTCCTGGAACAGCATCCACTAGTGCTGTTCCTTTAATTGGAAAAAAAGTGCTACACCTTAAAGCAAGGACTAAAATCCTCTAACATTTCCCTGCTCAATGTTTTATTTATTGTTTGCACTCCGGCAGAAATCTTGTCTTAATAAATCTCTTCTTGATCTACCCAGGTGATAAATACATGTCAAATGCAACTACACTGTTTATCATTTTAAAGAAAAACTGCAAGTTTGTATACTTCCCTGTTCCCTCTGTTGCTGCTCAGCTCTGAAGATGTACTTGATATATTATATATCAAGTGAAAGAAGGCTGCTCTTGTGTCGACTATACTGCTATAATATATCTCCCCGAGTAAAAGATGATAGGATTACATTTGGACAAAGGAGTCTTCATTGCTAGGCAGCTTTTTTGTTTATCACCAGCATATATGAAAACGGAAGAGGAGTTCACCTGACATTACTCAGGCATCTGGCATTTTGCTTCTAGGCACCTTCCAAAAAAACCCAGGACAGGGCCGGATTATTTTGTCAACCCAAATTTTGCTGTGCTCATGTCAAAGCAGTAATCTGTTCATAGGCCCAGCCAGGCATCCACCATAAATGATCACACCACTTTAAAAAACAGTTTTAAGCCATGGCAGCCTGAATCACAAGTTGTATCTATGTCAGGAGTGAATAGTCTCCGTTGCACTTTCAGGATCATGGGTGGAAAAGACAGTCAATATTCCAGTCAGTTCTAATGAGCTATGGGAGTGGAACTGGCAAAAACATACAAAAATATCACATCACAGTGGCTTGTGCAAGGAGAACCAAAATCAAGGTATTTTACTGTGTATGCCAACAGATGCTGTGCCTAAAAAATTGCTGATGCAGCCTCCTCCTCTCAGCTCTTATCCAAAACCACCCCCTTACTTTCAACAAGAGCAACAGCTGAAACTGCTAAAGAAAATGGCACAGGTGGCAGAGCATCATTCCTTGTGCAGTCCCCTTTAATAAAACAGGAAGTGTAGGATGCACTGGGAGTGCTCTTCCTGTTTTGTTTAAAGAGGCATGATTAAGAAGCAAATAAGGGAGTAGGGGATAGCTGCCTCCTGCATAGCTTTTTCAGGGCGAGCCTATGCTGATAGTGGAGGCAATCCACTTCCCTACCCCTGACCTCACTCCTTCCGCCCTCAGTCCCTTTCAGTGAATCCAGGAGTGTGGAACATGCTGGGATTGCTCCCAGAGGCACAAGGATCATACCAAGAAGAACTGAGGTGAGGGGGTAGGTGGCTAGATCGTGGCTTCCTGATCTGCTCCATCCACATTGTTTGTGTCTTTTATGGGCTGGTCCTGGAGTAAACTGTCCAGGGTACACAGAAGCAGAAACAGATAAGCCAGGAACAGCACAAGTCTAAAGACAGGCAGTGATGGAAGACAGGCCAGAAAGCGCAGTCATGTGTTTCCTTAGGTTGCTGTGGGGACAGCTCCCTGGTGATGCAGACTGAAGGTTTCATGTCAAGAGGTAGGTTTGGGGACCAGGGGAAGGAAGAGCCAGCACCCTGTCTTTCCACTACTTTCTCTGGCCTGCTGCTGATGGAAATAATCCAGCCTGCACTCTAATCCCCATCCTCTTTTGCTCAAAGCAAAGCAACAACAGTAGCTCCCTTCTTCCTGGAGGAAGAAGAGGTAAAAACCTTGCTATGGCTGCCTCTGCATTTCCATGGCAGCTAAAGAAAGCAACCAAGTGGGCCAGGAGATGGGAGGCCCTCGCTCCCTTGTTGTTGCCTTCAGCTTCGGCTGTCCTGGGTGCAGCCTTCTTGTTCCACCCAAGCAGAGTGCATGCTGGGAACATTTCAGACAGGACCCAGGCAAGCAAGGATGCTGAACCAAGAGGAACTGAAGGGTGGGGGAGGGGGTGGGGCTTGGCTTTTTCCTTTGCCACCTGGGGTTTTTTTAATTAGGGGGAGGGCGGGGTCTGGATCAGGGTCAGGATGTGCACATGAACTGGCTGGGCCTAGGTTACTGAGAGAGAGAGATCTCATAGGTTATGTTGTACACATAGAGGGTATGTCTACAATAGCATACATAGACCTGTTTCCCAAAAAGCACAAGGGTTTTACTAGATTGTTGGTCTTGTGAATCAGCCCATCAATGCAGCATCAGAGAAGAATTGTTGGGATTTTTTAGAAAGTTATGTCAAAATGGGATAACCTTTGTCTTTTCTGCCTAATATAGGCTGAACTAATTTACCTACATATTCTTGGATTTCTGTGTCACTAGTATTAACAACCAAAAATGGTGTGCACAATAGCAATCCATATAACGGTGCAAACTGTGAATTGTGAGAATAAGAGCCAAGACCTTAAGTCTTAGACATCCTTTATTCACAAATATTAACATTGGGGGGGGGGCAGCAAGGGGACTTAAAATTTCCATTAGGGTTTTAATGTATGGTTTGTGTTTTAATTGTGGTTTTATGTAATTTTGTAAGCCAACTTGGGTTCCTACAGGGAGAAAGGTGGTGTTAAAAATACTATATACATTCTGGGGAAGTGTTGTGTCTGCCCATTGAAATGTGCCCATTGAAATAAATGGCCATTTAGTCAACTGACATCTGTTAAATTAGAAGTTCATCATCATTCTTAAGTTATTTCATTTTATCCCAGTGAACATTAGATCACATGTACATGTTCTCAGTACAAGTGGATGGACCCATGATATCCACTGATTAGGGACCCACAGATTTCCCCAGTCCTCAGAAAATTTCAGGCAAAAAAGTAATTTCTGTTTTCTCAGGGGAAACCAGAAATGACTTTTTGTGCTTTATATTAGGCATTCTGAGACCCAGAGAAGCTCGTGGGACCACAGCTCTTGTTGCGTTTGGAGAGTTTGGGGGCGTGGGAATCTGCAGAATCCCTGGATTTTAGTACCTGGGGGGGGCCCAAGGTTCCATGAAGGGAACTCCCATGGATAACTACCTGTATTTTAATTATATATAATTAGTCTTAGCAATATGTAAGCTTATCCATATAATAATGATAGAACTGGAGTGACAGAAACTACAAACTTTTAAGAATACCTCGTTTTCTTTATAGTACCTCGGCAGCAAGAATCTGATTCAATTCTCTTCAAGTCAATGGAAAGACTCCCACTGGCTTCAATTACCTGGATCAGGGTCTAGAATAGATTGAATCAATTAGTGGAGTCCATCGGCTAGTGACTGGGCCTTCTTTGTGTCAGTCTTGCATTTCTTCACAGCTTGAACTAAAACCAGCAGCTACTCTACTTGCTGGGGAACTCTGAAAAGGAAACTTCTACTCCTAGCCAGCCTCAGAATTGTTACAGGCATTTAACAATTTCAATGGCATTTTTCCTGCAGTCCCCTTCCCATAACATGCACCTGTGAAATGGCTAGTGACTTCTAGGAGTATATTGCAGTCTCTCTCTCTCTCTCTCTCTCTCTCTCTCTCTCTCTCTCTCTCACACACACACACACACACACACACACACACGGGAGAGAAAGAGAGGGTGGGTGGGTGTTAGCAGACTTGAAGTAAGGTCAAGGCAGTGGTTAACAAGATAGAAAGTACTGGCAACAAATTATGTTGTTATCTGCAACTTGTACAGGGCAGACTTATCGATTCTCTTCTCCCTACATGTGGCAAAAAACAGGCTTAAAGGTGGCTTTTGTTACTTTGTGCTGGTATGGCTTTCAATCTATCCCATTCTAAACACTAATGTGATGAGATACCACAAGAAAACAAATCTTAAAAAGGAGTTTCAGTTGCCTCTTGTCTCTTTTCATGTAATTTGTGACCAGGTTTCAGCTACACTTCGTCCCTGAGCCTTCTCTGCTGGTTGGTGACCCCAACTGCAGCTGGGTTGTCCCCTAATAGCGTCCCATATGGATACCGTAGAGCTGCATTCAGGCTGGATCAGGAGGGGTTTTAGACGACCTTGGAAAACACAAGAGGACTGGTTAGCAGGCAGGGAGAGGTGGAAGGTGAGCAGGAGAGGGAAAAAGGGAAGAGAAAGGGAAGGATAAAGAGAGGGAAGGTGTCCTAGGAAGGGGGCCCACAGAAAGAGGTGGTCACAGCACCCCTCAGTGAATGTCCCAGAAGAAAGTGCTAGCTTTCCTGCAAGAGGTGGCCTGGACATGGTAATTCTATGCAAGTCTGCTCAGAAGGAAACCCCATTATAGTCAATGGGGCTTACTCCCAGGTAAGTGTGGGTAGGATTGCAGGCTGAGGCACTCTTGACAGAGAACTTGTATGGGCTAGCTAAGGCAGTGAAATTTCCACCTGAAGAGGAAAGTATCCAGGGCCTAGTGCCATAACTAGGCCCTTAAGAACAGGAAAATCTGCAAGCAGGGTAGAGGCAAGCCAATGCACAAGACCAGTTGAAGGGGCAGAAAGTGTTGCTGTCCCCAGTACTTGTGAAATGCCCCATATAAAAGAGAATTTCCATGGCACTCTTCACTTTCCCAAGAGTTTTATTGTTATTTCCTATTCAGATTGTAAGGTGGAGCTGTCCCCTTAGGGAAGGAGCCCAGAATGTTGAAAAAAGCCCCTGTTGGCATCTGTGGTGATGTGGAGGGATACAGAGTGGGATTGTTGTGAGGCAATCCCTTTCCCTCTGTGCCGTAGTCCAAATTCACACTGCCCTTCTGCAACGTCTATTTAGAGTGGGGGGGGGGGGAGTACCCAAGCATACCCATACTTAATGACATGTTTAGTATAGTGTGTAGTTTTGCTCTTGCAGCAGGGGTTATAGCCTGTGGCTGCATTCAGTCCCCTGTAACATTTTGATCACCTGAGTAAATACAGTAGCACTGTGGTTATGTGCATTGGCCCCCACTTCTTTCTCTTCTCCTTTGTCTCCCACCCACCAACACCCACCTTCTTCCTGCTGGTTAAAGTGACTGCAAGGCTCTGTTGCTCAGAGAGAGAGAGGGGGGGCTGCAAATATTTTGCATATTTCTTTTCATAGTATGAATTTTTAGGGTTAGGAACAAACTGTATATATTATTTTCTATAATTGCCAGGGTGGTGCAGTGGTTTGGGAGTTGAACTTAGACCTGATTGATCTGCTAAGCCATGAATCCCTAGCTCTCAGCCTCACCACACCGATCACAGGATTGTGATCAAGGAGGGGACTTCAAATCCTTCATGTTGAGCCACGCAGCCCCCCCACAGAGATCAGGATCTGGCAGTGGAGGTTGTCGCTGGACCCACTCTGCCCTGCCCCTCCCCCTGCCCAGTCCCGCCCTCCCAGAGACCCCACAACACTGGGGGCCAGCAAATTCACTGCCTGCCGGTCCTATGTTGTTGCCTCCAGGCAGTGAGCTCAAGTGCTGCAATAGAGCGGGTGGTAAAGCTTTACTGCCTGCACTGGGTCTTATCTGCCTTACGTCACTTTGCTATCCCAGTGCCCGCAGAACACTTGTACAGTGGGCTCTGGAGGACTTAGGACTGATCCCTAAATGGCCTGCTCCAGCCCACCACAAGGACAAGACTGAGTGGTGTGTCTCTGGCATCTGAATGGTTGGGGACCCGTGCCAGGTATAGTAATTCATTTTGGGTAGAAGGTTGGAAAATGGAAAAGAGAAGGTGGAAGCATTCAGTTGTCAAAGCATTTATTCTGGAGTAGTCCAATTGGACTGTATTACTGTGGTAGTTTGAGGACTTCAGCTAGATGACAACTCAAATGCTTCTGAAAAAAAACAACCAGACAAACCCACAAAGACAAAGCCTGCTAATATGAGTAATGATGGCTTAAAAATATCCAGCAATAGGAAAATTGAAACACTCAAGTGCCAATACTCCATTCTGCATCTGCAAGCCAGTACATGACATACCTGTCAATTAGGCACAAGAAAATAAATCGCTACATAAAGCATACTACAAACAGGTGGTGGATACTGGCAAAAGCATATTTTAATACATGAAGAGAGAAGTAGACTTTGTGCTGTTAACCTTACAAAGACAAAATGAAAACCGAAGATAAGACACCTGCAAGCTGCGAGCTCATGCAATGTCTTTGTGTGTGTGTGTGTTAAATCATTTGTTACCGTCTAATTTAATGGTAATGTTATTTCATTTTCATCTCAGCTGACCTTTCACAAAACCTTGACTGCACGTGTCTGTAATTCTATTCTTCAGAATCTTTTTTCCCCTGATTCTATGCTTTAAAACTCAACTTTGACTATTTCTCTCTCTCTCTCTCTCTCTCTCTCTCTCTCTCTCTCTCTCTCTCTTTTTTACAAATTTGAAATTTAATGCACTTTTCTGAGGTAAGGATTGTAGTGGGTTTGCATATAGTTAGGATTTTCCTCCTAGTGGATTCTGTGTAGAGACACTTTTGTTTGTCTACGTGTTTGTTCTGCTACTCACAGTTCACTATTCATTACTGAGCATTCTTTCAAGGCTAGCCCAAGATGCCTGAGGTAGCTCCGGCCTCTGCTCCTCCTATTCTCCAATGTTCTAGCTCAGTACTCTCCACAGTTCCTCTTCCTTTTCTAATCCAGGGAGCGGAAGGAGGAGCAGGAGCAGTGGAAGCAAGTAGGTGGACAGAGATGAGCACCACTCCACCAATCTGCTGCCTGAGACAACAGCCTCAGTTGGCCTCATGGATGGGCCGGCCTCTGGAGAACCATACCTCACCTCTACTCCCAGCTGACTAGAATGTTGACTAGGAAACCAAGATAGGAGAGATTGTGCATATTAGTCCAGCGCACTTACCATATCAAATCAAAAGAATTCAAACGAAAGCCCTCTCAACTGGATTCGACAGTACTAGGTGTGCATATTGCCAGGATGAAACCCCGGGAAACTCCGAGTACCAGAAGTGGGCCATTTACAAGATGCCATTCTGAGAATAGGCCAAAATGCATTGAAAAGTCCTATACGTAAACTGCGCCAGTCCCAAGCTCGGACACAGTCCAACCACAGGTATGACTGCAGTTTTTCTCAGAGCTGGGTGTGCACATTGCAGGAAAGGCAGTCCGGGAACTTTGGAGTACCCGGGGTGGGCCATTTCCACCAGGTCCCAATCTGTAAATGGGCCAAAATGCATGCAAAATCCTAAAACCTCAGACTGGAACCTGGTGGAAATGGCCCACCCCGGGTACTCCAAAGTTCCCGGACTGCCTTTCCTGCAATGTGCACACCCAGCTCTGAGAAAAACTGCAGTCATACCTGTGGTTGGACTGTGTCCGAGCTTGGGACTGGCGCAGTTTACGTATAGGACTTTTCAATGCATTTTGGCCCATTCTCAGAATGGCATCTTGTAAATGGCCCACTTCTGGTACTCGGAGTTTCCCGGGGTTTCATCCTGGCAATATGCACACCTAGTACTGTCGAATCCAGTTGAGAGGGCTTTCGTTTGAATTCTTTTGATTTGATATGGTAAGTGCGCTGGTAAGGAACTGGACTATATTGGAAAGGGAGGTCATTGGCAACACCTGCCTACTGATGACTAGGAAGAATTCTGCAAAGTGAATGGTTTCTGTTAATGAGCCTCTCAGTTGGAAACAACACGAAGGGAAAATAATCCCCATATATTCAGTATTAGTGCTGTTCACAGGAAATGGTCAATTAACTTTCTCAGAGGGCAACATTATTTGCTAATGCAGTCTCTGTCGCATATATCTCTAGTGTAACTATGTAGGAACTGGAGTTACTGGACCTTTAATAAGTGGGACCTTTAATAACTGCGTCTGACAGAAAGCGCCGGTTAAGCGCGGAAAAGGCTGGATAGATAAGGTTCTCGGTTGGTATGGGTGGCTTTCCCCTTTACCATATGGAAGAATGGTCTTGAAAACTAACCTCTTTCCAGTTCAGCTGTGTGTCACCACAGTGTATAAATGCTGCCATCAAGTGAACTAATTAAGCCTGAAGGGGTTCTACCACAGACAAGATTCCACAAATCAGGATGCTGTATGCAAAGCTTTATAGAAAACAACAGTCATTATAATTCATAACCATGTTATACCTGTCAATAGTATTGTTACGTGCTTCTCCACTTCCTGAAGTGGTAAGAGGTACTGGGTCAATCCAACAGGTTTTAATTTCCTGACTTATCTAGCCTCTTTGCAATATCTGTTTTATTTACAAATGTAGAAACAGAGCAATTAGTCACATTTATAGCAGCTTAAAAAATCCACTGAGCCCTGCATCAGATTCCCAGGCAGCAACTGCTTTCACATACTTACCCATCTGGCGAAGTCCAACGTCCACCAACATCCTGTTGGTATCATGGCCCTTCCCCTCACCTCTAAAGCCATTTGCTGCTTGGAGAGCAAAGCCTCTCAGCTGGCTCGCCAAGCAGTGAATCGCTCTGGAGACGTGGGGGATTGATCAGGTTACACAGGAACCCAGGCTCCTGCAACACTTAGCCTTTTACCCGCCCCCCTTTGTAGGAACACCACTGTTGTCACATATACTGTACTCTCCCCCAGCCCACAAAGCACAGGTCTGAGACCTCTCAGTGTTCAGTTATGGAAGAAATGAAACATTGACAAGCTCCATTTCCTCACCCCCCCCCCAATTTTAGACAAATAATGGCTTTCCTGTAGTCTTCTAAAAAGTATCTTATTATGCAACCCTAAACTTTGCTAGTGACCTAAATCCATAGTTATCAAGCAGAAGTGGAATGTGACAGTTTGGGAAGCATGGGAATTCACCCATCCTGAATGGACTTGTATATATAAACTGCAGAAGAAACAAAACAGTAGAAGAGGGGATTTGCAAAAGAATCGAACAAGGGACCTGCCAAAATCAAACTGATATGTTCCAAAAGTGAGTTGGTTGGCCCATAGTTGGCATAGCGATTAAAAGGGAGGGAGAAAACTGAGATTTTTTTAAAATTACCTTTACTGATTATAAACCTGCTCATGTATTGGCAGTTGTGTTTTTTGTTTCAGATATGATACGAAATT
This sequence comes from Lerista edwardsae, assembly GCA_029204185.1. Classification (NCBI taxonomy): domain Eukaryota; kingdom Metazoa; phylum Chordata; class Lepidosauria; order Squamata; family Scincidae; genus Lerista; species Lerista edwardsae. The sequence goes on from JAJKFI010000014.1 coordinate 4,670,387, forward strand.
ACTGAACTTGCCTTTTCCATAGAACTCTCTTGGTAATCTATACATGCAGCAGAGAATGGGATGGTATAATGAACGGTACCACTTCAGACTGTACGTGGTGGTGAAATCCACATTTTTTTAATGGTCAAAAAGTCTGGCAAATAGAAAAATTTTAAAAGTTCTGGCAAACAGAAAATGACGATACTGTAAATGGCAAAGTGGGATAGATCCTTTTTTTCCTGGAATGCTAGCTTTCTATTTTCAGGGATTTGTTTTTAACATGGGAGAGTTGAAATGTGGTCCCCACCCTGAAGTTTTGAACTGATACGGTCCATTTTATTATTATTATTTATTAGATTTTTATCCCGCCTTTTTGCCTGGAGGCACCCAAGGCGGCATTACAATATAAAATACAATATAAAAGTTAACATTAAAAACAATTTAAAAACAATATTAAAACAATACAATAAAACAAAATTAAAACAAAACAATACAATTTTAAAAACAACAAGCCTAGTGGATCATAAAATAAAATATAAAAATGTAACAAACCAGCCAGCCAGCCTGTCAATAGGTAAAAGCTTTTTGGAATAAAAAGGTCTTCAGCCCCCGCCGAAATGTTAACAAAGAGGGAGCAGTTCCCAATTCTAAGGGGAGGGTGTTCCAGAGTTGGGGGGCCACCACCGAGAACACCCTCTTCCTGGCCGCCGCCCCCTCACCTCTCCTGGTGGCGGCACAGTCAAAAGGGCCCCCCCAGATGGCCCTTTACCACCTCACTATTCTGCCACATGTATAAACAGAGTTTTTGAGAGAAATCCTAGCAGTATTAGTGGCAAGTTGGAACACAGCCTTATCCAAACTTGGTGATTTGATATCAGTAGTATGAAACCTAGTGCAGGAAAAGAGATTCTTGAACAGCCCAGAGATTCTTGCTGAGACAAAAGTCTGCAATTGTAGGTTTTGTCCCAATCTGAATTCCCCAGTCTCCCAGCAACAGAGGATAAAAATTGGGGTGTGAGGTGAGTAAATCAGCTGGGAAAGGAAGTAGAGAGTTCTTTAGCTCTGCAAGAGTAGCATTTGCTTTGCAGTGCTCCTAGGAGCTGCTCTACAGATGCTCTGCAGCCCAAGATGCTGTTGTCAAAGGAATTTAGGACTTCAGTTTCTTGGCTGCCCAGAAGAATGATGACTGACATGCTCAGAGAAGTTGTTCTGCTTCTTCAGGGGGCCATGATATGTATTTCAATGACCCGAGCAGAGTTATCCGGAATGAATCATGGAGTTTTCCTTTGCTGGTGTACATGTTGGGTCACTTGACAGTGAAAGACTTAACTGAAGTAACTTTTGTACTCTTCACGCTTCTTTCCTTGTGGAAAAATGGCAATTCCTACTTAGTAAATCTGTGGTAAATCAGCTCTCACAACCTTTGTGGCTGGGCTTCAACTTCAGCCACCACCAGGACTGGTTCCGGGAGGTTCCGGGAGGTCAGGTTCAGGAGGTCTCGAGCCAAGCTCTACAATGGGCCCACCATGGCATTCCCTTCTGCTTTCTCAATGGTGCATTGGTACTACCCAGGGCCAGCTCCAGGAGTGCTGGTGCCCAATGCGGGGCATTCCTGCAGGGGCCCCCCTGCCACTTATTAAGAAAAGCACTTGTGGTGCCACACAAGGCACCTGGATATAGTTGGTGGTGACATGATGACATCACTGCCAACTGCTTCCAAGAGGCCCATTTTGAGCAGTTTGGAGGCAAGGTCAGGAGAGAGGGCCCAGGGTAATGCTGCTCTGCTCACCCCACTGACTTACAGCCCATAGAGATCTCAGCTGCAGCAGGCAATATACTCACTGCACTAGTATGGGGCCCCCCAAAGTATGGGGCCCAATGTGACAACATTGGTCACATTGGCTTAAGTCCAGCCCTGGGGCTACCACTGCCACTGGTATAGAGCATTCAAGAGTTGGCCTAGCCCTCTAAGGACCTTTGGCCAGTGCCTGGCTAGGCTGAACTAAGGTGTCATTCCTGACCACTAGTGATGGCAATGGAATGTACACTGGAATGGTGGTTTGCATCACCTCCTCCCGCTCTGTGCCCTCCTCCTACAAATCATGTCTCTTTTGAAGGGCCAAGCAACTGCACAGCCACATCATGCCCACTGGAGCACCACCAGTCCAGCTATCTCCACTACCATTAGGTTTGAGCCAGGCACCTTGGTCACCATGGCGGTGTGGCCACGGGGCACCTGCCACCATACCCTGAAGTACCATTAATGGTACTAGTACCACTGGTTGAACAACACTGCTTTATATTTATAGAACTGCATGGGAAAAGAATGGGGTCTGTGATGTGCCCCAGACACAATGACATAAAACAAATAAGATTTTAGGAAGAGTTTTGCAGAAGAAAGTAACAGCCTCATAAATCAGTGTGTGATATATGACTGATAAATTTCAGAAAGAAGATAACAAATATTCAAGGGTAACTCATTTTTATTGTTATGTCTGAAGCTTTGGGGGGGTAGCTTTGTTTATTATTATTGTTATTGTTGTTGTTATTGTTATTATTGTTATTATTATTATTATTAACAACAGCAGCAGCTTCCCCAAATTAATTAGTCTGTCTCAACATTTTCTGGTATTTTCTAAATTCCTGTTCATCTCGAGCTTTAAGTTACCCTATGTTAACATAAATGTTGTAATGGTATAAGTTCTGTAGTACATTCATAAATTAGCTACCACAGTGCTGTAATGGTATCACTGCAGATATCATATGCCAAGGTGAAAGCCACATACAGCACATGATCCTGTTACAAATCTGAAAAGCATTTATACCGATCTCAGCTACTGTCTCTCTGTTTTTGCTTTTCCATTAGATGCTTGTTTATATCTTTGGATTAGCCCTACAAGTTGACTATGTAGCACACGGCATCTAATTGCATTCTAGAATCCCGAAGTGTGATGCTTTCTTATCTTCGAAACTTAAAAAAAAAAAAAAACGGTAGAGGAGACAGAACTTGAGAAATGTACTCTCATGACCAATTATCTCTGTCCAAGAAGATCTGTTAGATTGTACTGTCATTGGCCTAGTTTTCACAAATAGCAGAAAAGGCCATATAATAAACTTGTGGCTGGATTAGATCTCTTCAGGCTTGGGCAGAGGGGCTACATATGTCCATAAGCAGATGTATGTGGGTGCCAACCTGCGTGATATCTTCTTTTATAATGTTATGCTAAACCATTTGAGAACAAGATTAAGACAGCCACATGGTAATGTCTATAAAGATCTTTTTATTGGACCACGCTATAAAGATATTATCATACTTTGCTAGAATTTACACTCATGTGAACACCAGTTAGATGGGATGAAGAAATCTTCAGAGGATACGAACAGATGAAACCGCAAAGATTTCTTAGATTAAGGCACACTTTTGAAAGAAGAAAATGGGAGACAAAGGATGTGTGGTCACAGGGTCTTCCCATTGGCCTGGGCTGAGAGGAAGGACTGGCAGTGGGACAGTTCTTTGAAGGGAAGATGAAAGCCAATACTACAAATAAACAAACAGGAAGGAGACTTTAACTCTCTTTTTTAATCAAAATTGTTCCTCAACAGAGGCCCCATTTTGGTTAAAACTGCTGGGTGTCTTAAAATCCTGGCCTCTGTGCTTGGTACCACTTTTCCCACATGAAACTTTTTTTTTTTTTTTTAAATGAAGGCTCCAATTTCTTCTTACAACTCACCTTCAATACTTTGTGTGATAAAAAGTATATCACATGCCACACACGTATCATGCACCTGTGTCAGGTTTTCGGATATAATGTGGATTTACAGATACGGTTGACTGAGGGACAGCATATAGCTATCTCTCCTTCACTTTATGGTTGTGACTTTTGGGCTGCTTTCCAAAGCGTACCTGTTAGTGCTGAATTTTGCCTTCTTTCTGAGACAGTGGTATCAGGAGGTTAATACACACTGGAACCCACATAGCCAAGGCCAGCTTTAAGCCAATTAGATCAATTGCTCCCAACTGGCCCCCACACCTAAGGCGCCCTGCACTAGGGTAATCTACCATATATAATAATAATAATCTATATATATAAAAACGGACGTGGGTGGGTGTGTGGGTGTGTATGTTCTGAATAGGCTTCGCGACGCTGGGACTGGGCCGCACGAAACTCGCCACGCACGTACCTTGTGGCCTGGCAACAAACACTGCGGGGTTGAGACCCCCCCTACAGCCCCCCGTTTTTGGGGAGGGGGCCCAGATAGTCAGGAACCAAGGGGATTGCATTGGACTACAGGTCTGCTGCCACCCTGTGGTCACAGACGATTCTGCAGGGTCTCTGGTACAGCTGCTGTAGAACTAGGCAGAAGCGAAACTGAAACTACTGGGGCTGGAAGCAGCACGTTCCACACTTTTCCAGCACCCACTCGGATGGTACAGGGACAAATTTCCACACAGCTACCTGGGCACCTGTTCCCCTATCTCCTGCTTCACTGCTATCCTGCCACAGTGCCTGCAGACAGGGTTCAGTAAGTGTTACTGTTTACTTTCGCTCTCTTACGTGATTGTGTGCCTGTGTCCTTAACTGTGATACTGCAGGTAGCATTCATTCCTTCTCCTCATAGAGCCTCAGGGTCCTTTGTCCCCCGGGCAACGCCGGGTCACAAACAGCTAGTCATGTATAAGTCGAGAACTTTATGCCTAAAAATTGACTAGAAAAACCTGACCCCGACTTATATTGGGGAACACAGTAAATATCTTAAAGTTACATGCTGGGTGGATGGCCGAACTGTTCCAAGTAAGCCAGGGAGCTGCAGAGCCTTCTGAGCGTGCTCAGCCTTGAGCATGCTCTGTACTAAATGTTATTGATATCTCTATGATTCTACAGACCTTGGCTGTGGACCTGGGGCCTGGCAAAAAATGTTTCCAATTGGACCCTGCACCACCTAGGGCCAGCCCTGCGCATAGATCTCCCAAAAGTCACATATTTTTGCTTATCCATACAGAAACAATTGATGCACATAGCAGCTAGCACACTAAGGGCACAATCCTAACCTGGAGTTAGGCTGGCACAAGGGACACCGTAAAGTATGTTTGGACCACTCTCAGAGTCAGAGAGGCCGGCACACAGACATGCGCCATCCTCCCTGACTCTGAGAATGGTCCAAACGGTGCCCTTGTGCTGACCAAACATTGCTGGCCTAACTTCAGGTTAGGATTGTGCTCTAAGTAGAAGACAGAACTTGCAATCCTATCCACACTTACCTGAGAGTAAGCCCCATTGACGATAATGGGACTTCTGAGTAGACAGGCATAGGATTGGGCTCTAAGCTAGAACCTTTCTCCTTGATAACTAATTTTCAATGTTCAGAGATTGGGGATTGTTGGTCACACTAAAGTGGTTCATTCTAGAGAGATAGGTTTGTCATCTGATCTAGTATTTGTGAGAGGTTGTCTAGTGTTGCCCTACTTTCTATGCAAGTCATGAGTGTTCTGATGCTCATAAAGTATATTGCCTATTGGAGAGAAAAGAAGGCAAGCTGGAAGCTTCCCTAATGGTTTACTGGACCAGATACATTTTGTTGTATATATCAAGTATAGGTACGATGGGGGCAAATTTCACAGCAGATAGAATCTCCTATTTCACTCCGCTACCTGTGAACATTGCTGCAGCTTATGGCCTGCTAGCATTTCCATTATATAGCCCAATCTTTGGGGTATAATATCACAGCTGTTTATAAATCAAAGGAGGCTGAAACATGATGCTGTTTGTCAGCTCAGTGGAGAATTTATCTAAAAGATCAACATCTACTAATATATTTCAGCTTTGCCAACCGTATTTTAGAGAAATGGCTACATTTTAGAAAACAGCTTCAAATGCTGGCCTTTTTTCCCTCTAAAACCATTCATGCATTAGGGCCCATTCATGCCATACACTTCTTGTTCATTCAAGCAATCCCCATTTTCCCCAAGTATATCCTTGGGCAGTGGTTCTCAAATGTTTTAGCACCAGGACCCACTTTTTAGAATGACTGTCTGTCTAGAACCTACTGGAAGTGATGTCATGGGCAGAAGTGCCGTCATTGTGATGCCAGATCCTTCTGCTTTCCTGAGAATACAGTTCATAAGTTGAGTTATTTCTCAGCTATTTTCTAATAGCAAAGTGAATCAGAAAGGAAAAGAAGCCTATTAACAACCTTGCAAAATAGCTACACAGCTCTTCTCCTTTCCAGCATCCCATCTTCCCAAATTTTCAATATGGCTGCTCTAGGTGCTTTGCAACCCACTGGTGGGTCCTGACCCGTAGTTTGGGAACCTTGTGTGTCTTTGTGTGACCTTGTGTGTGCAGAAACATTACATGTGAACCAGGGCAATCGCTGATATTATCAGAGTAATTTCTTCAGTTTCTGTTGTTGGAAACATTTAGGATATTTTAATGCCATCCTTATGTTGCAGACTCGCCTTGAAAAATGTATGCAAAGATTCTTTCTCCCTCATCCCCACATTTCTTCCTTCCCAAATGAAAAATAGATCCCAAATTGTTATTAGATCCGATATTTTTCCTCCTCCATTCCAATTCTGTCTGTAACTCCTGTAGAAGATGACAGTCGCTTGTTGACGCACACTCCTGAGCAAAGCTCTATCAACCAAGGCCATTTGTATATTTTGCCAGAATCCTGTGATATCTAGTTTGAAGTAAGCCCCATTGCCTTGATTGCAACATGCCCCCCCCACGTCGGTGTGTATAGGATGGTAGTCCAAAGAGTTTTTTAACCCAGTTTGTTGGGCTAAAGGAAAAATGTATGCAAATGAGTGTACATTTTGTGAGGCCAAAGAGAACATGACATCATCTTAATTTCCCAGAGGAGTATGTATACTTATGATGCAATGCTAAAGTAAGTGGGCACATACTGTATGTGTTGCCTCCTCAGAAGTGGCAACCAAATTTAAAAGGTTTTTCTAAGTAGCTAGAACTGAAAGGAGTCCTTTTGTCCTTGCCTAGCTTCCGAATTTGATTAATACAGCTGTTTGATTGCAAGAATAAGTGTATTCCTTACTATAAATTGTTCACTGTGTGTGCTGGTTTTGTATTCCTTTGAAGTTGGAGCATAAATAGCAATTTTAGGAAATTCCCTTTTTTCAGAAAAGTAAATTATCAGGTGCTTTGGGGATTAAAAAGGGCTGCATGCTTTAAATTTCAAGGAGCTGCACAGCAAAATGCATAAGAACACCCAGCCTCCCTTCCTTTTCTCACTCCACATTGCTTTTCTTCTTCTTGCATTGGTTGTGCTTTTTTTATTCAAACAAAACTCCTACTAAGTTCAAAAGGATTTACTTGAAGTTAAGTGTACATAAGATTGCAGTCTTTGTCTTGGAACCAAGAGGGACAGGGATGATTATCAAGTGGTGAAACAGTGATATCATGGGATATGATGGGAAACAAACATCATGGGAATGTTTGTTCCCTTACCTCAGAGCTGCATTGCCCTTACCCCAGTGCTGGAAAGTTGGTTAGGATTGCACCTTAAAACAATTTGGGCTGCAGCCTATGCATACTATCTTGGAAGTAAGGGCACAATCCAAACCTGGAGTTAGGCTGACAGTTAGGCCAGCAAAGTTTGGCCGGCACAAGGGCCATCATAAAGCACGTTTGGACTACTCTCAGAGTCAGGGATGGCACACATCTGTGTGCTGGCCTCCTCTGACTCTGAGAGTGGTCCAATCATACTTTACGGTGTTCCTTTTGCTGGCCTAACCGTGCCGCCCTAACTCCAGGTTAGAATTGTGCCCTAAATCTCATTGGAATAAATTGGAATTACAGTACTTCTGAGTAGATATACAGGGAAACCTCCAGTATCCACAGACTTCGTTATCCATGGGTCCAGTATCTTTAGATTCAGTTAATCACAGATCCATGGATCTGGGTGATCCCTATGCTCCCTGTGCTCCCATTAGCATAGTTCTTTCTTTTACAGGTCACGTTAAGCTTTCAAGCTTATAGCAACATTAAGGCAGGATGGCAGAATTATTGAAGAAAAAAAACTAGATCAACACTAATAGGAAGCAGTTAACTTCCTCACTCCTCTGTAATCCTCCTCCGCAGTGGGTCTCCTCAATGGTTCTGTAGCTGGCACAGGTCTGAGGCGAAAAAAGGGGCAGGGAGGCTTGCAAAAAGGAATCTGGCCCACACAATTAATGCTGGATCATCTTCCTCCCGCCTCCTCCCTGCCGCCACTTCTGCCTGATCCAGCAGGTACAATGTCACCTCTTGCAGCAGCACCCCCAAAATGGCCGCCAACTGCCACTGACTCTTCCACTGTCAGAAACCCCCCTCATCCCCACACCACACCGATAGGATTAGGCTGTAAGTGAAACACACATGGAATGAGAATCCTCTTCATAGTTTTCACTATTGCACATTTCATATTTTATAAGTGTCCAGTTTTACGACCTGCTTCTCTCATGGCCATGGACATTGCAGAGGTGAAAACAGTATAAATATAGTTGTGGGAACTGCAGTTGTGAAAATTGCATAAATATGCAGGTGGTTCCCATAAGCATGTCAAGTGACTTTGGAGGATTATGACTTGAGGCTGCAGTCTTCAAACCATTATTCCAGTAGAAATGCAATTAGATGATTTAAGTTTTTCTTAGCATTGTTGGAAGGATATGATGTGACTGCTAGGTCATTCTGATCACCCAGGCCCACAGCTGACTTTGTGAAGTGGAAAGTTCAACAAACATTTAAGATGTAAGAAGAGATGATTAATTTCATCCCATTAGTTGCCAGTTATCAGAGATCATGGTTCACTAACAATGGCAATTTGAACAGACTTTTTTGTTTTAATTGGAATGCAGCTTTACATAATTTTCACATTAAACTGCAGTAAGATGTGATTTATCTTCTAGGTTCCATTTCAACTAAAGATGAAGACCTGTTTGATTGTTTAGGCTGAATACATGGAAGTGGAGAATGGGAGCATGCACACTCTCCATGCTGATGCATTTTTTGACCATACCCCAACCATCCCTTTTTTTCAACTTTTGCCTCTGTAGGCAAGAGATGTTCAGGGGCTGGCAGAATGGCCAACCACCACGTTCCTGATCAGCCTTTCTCCAGCATACAGACTGAATAACATCTGTTGTATTGTCTTAGTTTAGTGCTTCTGATGTTCAGCCCAGGCATCTTCTGAATGTGATGCATACCAGTTAATTATCCATCAAAAGAATAGGTAGTTCAAAGCAATGTGCTTAATCCTGGTGAGAAGAACAGTCACTAGTGACATAATTTGATTGTGTAGACAGTGGGATATAGATGTATGGCATAGTTTAATCTATATATATTGGCAGCAAGCAATCTGTCCTCATAGTGAAGAAAACCAAAATTGGGGCTTCACTGGGTAGAGTAAGCGGCTGCCATAAGCAAAAGAGTGGCAAAACAAAAATTGATATATTTACAGGGGTGCTCTGGTATCCATGGGGGATACATCCCTGCCTCCCCATAGATATTGCAGATAAGGAGAACCCTATCCCCATGCTCCCATGCCCATTATCTTCATTCATCATGTTATTACTTTGCACAAATGTATCTTGCTTTAACCCAGGGGTTTCCAAACTACAGCCTGGGGGCCACATCTGGCCAGCCACAATGTTTCATCCAGCCCACAACAACTTGTTTTTGTTTTTTGTCAAAGCTTTTACTAATGTTTGACATTTTTAATAATTATATAGCATTTCTCACAGCGCCATTCTACCTTTCACGTAGCACCGATGCAACATTTATGCCACAGGCAGCCTTCTCACAAATAGGCCCAGGCTTGCATGGAAGCTCCTCACCTCCACTCCTAAAACTTCAGAAATACAAACAGAAATCTAAGGGGCAATGCCCGGAGAAGCCAGGCCCTTCTAAATTGTTTCCCCAAGGGGAAAAAATTCACAAACTGACCCAGGCTTGCATGGAAGCTTCCCAGTGATGCAGCCCCTACATGCAGCCCAGCTCACTGCCTTCAACGCAGCTTGCCCCATGTGGGAGAGCTCTGAAAGCCTTGCCTTTGCAAGGCCAGGCTTGCTGTAGTCTCTTGCTGGTTGAAGGGTTGGCGGGCTGGATGGGAATTCCCAGGGGCTGAATCCGGAGACACGTACATTAGACTGACACCCAGACACCTGATGGGCCCTAGTCCCTGTGGGGTCCCTACGCTTCAGCCTATTCAACCTAATGGATAATACAGATCTGCTTGTACTGAAAAGTTTGGAGACATCTGCTTTAAACAAACACTATCAGCTTTAACTAATCCTATGCAGTTAACTAAATACTATGCAGTTAAATCCGGTGCAAGCCTATTCAGCACTGGAATGATGAGGCCGGCTCGGTAGCGCTATATCCGATGCTGCATAGGAGAGGCTGGAGCCCCCCCCCCCATGGCTAGGGAGCATTCACTCCCTTACCGTAGGGGAGGCTCCAGCCTCCCCTATTGCTCCTCGAATCTGCTCCCGCTAAAGAGCGGGCACAGATCTGAGGAGACCATGCGGCCCGAATCGGGGCCATGCGGCCTCGCAGACGGGCTTGGGGATGTGGCCATATGGCCACCTCACAAGCCCACCCACATCCCGCCCAAGCCCTGCCCCTGCCTCCCTCCCTCCCTCCAATCCCCATGCCGCCTCAGCATGGAGCCTCTCGCGCGCCAACTGGCTTTGGTTGGCGCGAGAGAGGCTCAGTGTAAGCACAGCAGGGCCAGCGCTGCCTGCAGTACTGGTCCTGTTGCTTGAGCACCAACACGGGGGTGCTGTTTGGCGCCCGCTCGCTGGCGCTCTGCCCCTTGTGTCGACGCTATGATGTAGCATTGACGCAAGGGGAGGGGTAGGATTGCGCTGCCCAGGCAATAAGCAGAAAGCTTATAGCAGGTCAAGCGGATCCCTGCTTTAACCAAACGTGGAAAGCAGAAAGTAAGGCAAGCAGACAAGCAGCCTGCAGGCAAGAAGAGAACCCAAGGGCTGCCATAAATACGTGTGTACCTGAAAAACTCTGTGTCAGACTCTGTGGAGAAGGACCTGGGACCCATTTAACCCACCAGATTAACTGGGCCCTGAGATATCCCCAAGCTCCCACACATATAAGATGAAGAGCATTCCCACTTTTCAGAAATGAGAGATCATTCTATTTAGAACAAAACCTGAACTCCATACAATTCAATGGCATTTCGTCATTGTCTGAGCTAAGCATGTAAACTGTCTGTGACTAGGAGAAAAGAAAGAGTACAGTACTTGATTATATACTTGCAGCAATGCTTCAAAGTGCAGCCACAAGCTGTGGCGTATGTGAGGCAAAACATAGCCGAGGTCTGGTAATAATGGGGTTATGTAAACGCTATTTGCTGTAAACTCTTTCAGTCGTTCGAGTCTATAGAATTGTATTTAATACACAAATAATTTAATGGGCACTTTAATAGTGATACTTAATAGCTTGGGAAAGTAAATAGAAAAAAAATCAGCACCATTTGGAAGTACTTCTGGGACTAGGAGAATAGACAGAGAAAAAGGCTTAGCAAATAAACAGTAAAATATACAACTCTTTGAAAGACTAAAAACAAAAACAAAAGGCATGAATTTAACTGAAGATTCAATGCTTTGCATACATAAGACACACTGAAAAATTACATTGGCTAAACATTCGTGCAACACGCAGTCATTCTTCTGAATATTCCTTACCTTTGGGAATATTGGAACCTTATTTTGCATATATTAAACCTGACAAGCTGGAGCAAAATGCTCGTTCTTGCCACTGACATTAAACTCATTAGAATTTGTGTTTGCTTGAGTCATGCATATGTAGATGGTTATAGCTGGAAAATAGATTTGCTTTAAACCTTGCCACAATTTTCACTGTAGGCGATAATAGCATAATAATAATCACAGTGGCCCTCATTATCCATGGAGGTTCTGTTCCAGGAACCTTCGCAGATAAGGAAACCTGCAGATACTGAAATCTCTGGGTTTGGGGCCTCCCATAAAACCTCTGGAGGTGAGGGGGCTCCAAGTCAGCCCACATCACAGGTTCAGAACCCGCGGATCTCCCAGGCCTGAGCCACCCCCTCCCTGGGCCAGTCTACCCACCGGCTCACCCTCTCCCCACCTTCTCTCCTCCCCGATCTGCCTTCAAACTGCCCTCCCCAACCAGCGCTGGCCACCTTGCCACAGTGGTGCAGAGGCCAGATCTGACCTCTGTCCGCCGGCACATGTCCTTGTCTCTCCTGGCAGACCACTGGCAGACCTTTCCTTCACTGACTTGTCTAATCATTCTTCTGAAATCTAAATATTCAGAACAATATTCTGGCATCCAAAAGATACATGCTCAGAAGTATAACTCACAGCCCAAACATAACCAACTTTCCCGCACTGATGCAATTATGCACATGGAGTACGCGCTGCATTCTGTGATGGAGTAGCAGTCATGGAGGCCTCCTCAAGGTTTGTTTTCTTACCTGGGGACTCCATTGAAGCTTCATGAGTGCTGGAAAGTTGCTTAGCATTGGGATGTAAAAAAGACTGGTTTTATTTCAATGAGGCAACCAAATTAGAGTCTTGGTTGTACAGCATCTGTCTTAAGAGTGCAATACTAACCTGGCACAGTTAGGCCAGCAAAGTTTGGCCAGCACAAGGGCCACCGTAAAGCATGTTTGGACCACTCTCGGAGTCACAGAGGCCAGCACACAGATGTGCGCCATCCTCCCTGACTCCGAGAGTGGTCCAAACATGCGTTATGGTAGCCCTTGTGCCAGCCAAACTTTGCTGGCCTAACTGCCAGCCTAACTCCAGGATTACACCCTAAATTGGCCTCTGGAATATTGGCCAAAAATATTCAAGTATTCAAATTCAAATGACACTATGACCGCTTCTTAGAAATCTGTTAAATTGTCATGGATATGTGTCTGGTGTTCTGTTAGCTACTATTTTTATAACATCTCCAGTTTGTTTACAAAAAAAGAAAAAAAAAAGAGGTGATTGGTATTCCATGAGAGATAATTAAATTTCTTACTTGCCATATTTAGTTAATAAAAAAGCAAACTGTGAGAAGGCCAACATTCTATATGCAGATAGCTGGCCCAGTTTCCATAGGAAGAGAACTAATAGGGCAACATTTGAGGAAAGGAGGTCAGGAGCAAAAGGAGGTGTTAAATTGGTGCCAGTGTTCTAGGATTTTCTTCATGCCAGTTTTTGATAGAAATGGAAATTGGATATTTAATTCACTGTCTGAATTAATGGCTGGTTTCCAATTAGACAAACTGCCACCGAGGGGAACTATCTGATATATCTAGATGTCATGGAAGTGAAAAAGTAAGATCACTTTTATTTTTAACTCTTGGAACCATTGTGATATCATGGAAATTGTCTTGCATTTTTCATATGAATGTGATGCCACGTAAGAGTTTCACTTCTGCATTAGACTGAAATGTGAGAGTAGAGTTCATTGCTCATTGCCGGACTCCTTCAAAGAACCCAGTTCAACATGGATCTCCTCAAGTGATCAATTATCATGCCATGGGAATAATAGTCAGAATGGCAATGCTTGTCATTCTTGATCTTTTTGTAGCCTTTTTCTGCTTTTGTTTTGCGGTATTATTTCCTTGTCTGAGCGGGAAAACATAGCCTTTAAAAATTAATGTGCAATGTATTGAATACTGGAAAACAGAGTTAAAACAAGAAGTTCACTGGCATCAAACGGAAGATTGGAAGGATGCTACCCAATGGAAATGTGTCTGTATCTGGTATGGCCAGTATATAAGAGTGAGAGGGCTGTTGTTCCCCTTTCCATTGCTCTCTCACTCATTTCCACTGGCCCTTCTACACCCACTCTCAGGTCTCCTGTGGCTCACAAGATTGAAAGATTTGAAGAGGGCACTTGTGTGTTACACCTATTAGGGTGAGGATAATGATTTATTTAGCACTTTTAATGTGGAAAGTGCATTTTCATCTTTTTTGTGTTATTTCAGCTCCCTTGCGAAGTCAGGGAGCCACTGTAGTAGTCATCACAGCCTCACTCCCTCAGCATTCATCTCCTATGACAATGAGCAGGTCCTGACAGCCCAGGCCGACTGGCCTGCACCATAGCCAACATCTGGTTAGGAGGTGGCTGTGGAGCAACTTGGAGTAAGGGGACTTATGGACCTCCCCTCATGCCCCGCCCTCCCCAACCCCCACCACACCACCTTCCCTGGGTCAGAAAGAAGCATGGGGAAGCCCCACGTTCATGTTCTGGCCTCCCCGACTCCTAAGGAAGCACAAACGCACTTTACGACACTTTTTGCAAGGGACGTACGCCGGCCCAATGCAATTTTTGGATTGTGCCCTGCGGCATATATTCTCTCTGGAGAAAATATAAAGCTGTCTGATATTTCTGAGGAATGAGTGTAGCTGGTGTGTCAGTCCAGACTCAACTCCACCAGTTTAGGAAAAGAATTGTTGCTCAAGGACCTTGACCATTGGCTGTCTTTTGTGTCCTGCCAGATGCTCTAGAAAAGGAAAGTGCATTCTGGGAACTATAGCAAGCAATGCTGGCTGCTTCCCCGTCAACAGCACTGCCTTTGGTGCCTTTTTTTTCTACCTACCAACCCAGCAGAATTGGTCTACTAAAGGAAAAAAAGAAAGGAACTTCCCTCTTTCTTCTCCATTATTAGGCTATTACTGATGAGATGCTTAGCACAATGGACTTTCTTTAAGAAATTAACAACATTAGCAACAACCCCTGCTAACTGGGCAAGAGACACTTTTTCAAGTGGTGTTCCTCTTATATTTAGCAAGGGAACAATAATTCACCCCTGCACAGCGTCTTTTCTAGTGGCTGTTGCTGGTGATGCATTTTTTTTTTTAGATTGTGAGCCTTTTTGGGAGAGGAAGCCATTTAACTTTATTAATATTATTTGCCCGTAAACCGCTTTGTGAACTTGTGTTGAAAAGCAGTATATAAATACTGTTTGACTGATTGTTGTGATGCAAATTTAATGCCTGTTCTCCATTAGGATTTTTTTTTTTAATTTTGCTGTATCCCCGTCTTCGCTTTCTGTCAGTTCCTGGCTATGGTTCTGACAGTCAGACAAATCCGGTCATATCAGACTAATCATGGATTTCTCTGCTGGTTGTCTGGAAGAAAAATGACTTGCTAATATTCATATCCGCTTTGTTTTGCAAAGATCTCCCATCATTTCTGTGCCCATCTATGCAAGAAACAGCCACAACCAGGGAGTGGCTGACTTCTGACAAAGCTGAACGTTTTGTTAAATGTAACACTAATTGTTGCAGACACATTTTATTCCGAGAGATGTATACAAATTCCAACAGGTATGATTGATGTCGTGCTGAGACGAGAGTGTTGAAGCATTCCTGCTGCGGTAGCCACTTGCCAGCTACATGATGTTGCCCCGCGACTGACTTATCCATCTGCTGATTGCCTGGTATGCATATCCCACTGACCCTGCCATCTGCTGACTGCTTGGTCTTGTGCTCCTACTGCCCCCTGCACCTGCCTAAAAAGCACGACTTCTATTCTCGCGTCTCTTCTTTTTTTCAAAAATAGAATGGGGGTGCTTCTCATAACTAGGAAGTGCAGCATTTGTTTTGCACTACTTTATTTGGCATAGTTCCAAACCCTGTATGTAAGAGCCTAACATTTGCTAGCAGACTGTCATCACGTTGGCAGACTAGGTGGGCAGGGACTGCACAGTTTACAGCCCAATCCTACCTAACTCTCCATGTGGCCATGCAGCGGCACAAATGTCTTGTCACTGTACCCTATGGGGGAGTTTTGGCATGCTGCAGCCTCCTTGGGAACTTCTGTTTCCTTGCCCCCGCCCAGCAGTCACCATGGTGGTATCGCTGGTACAAGTCCACATTGATCCATGAAGGCACATTGGGCCCGGGATTGGGCTAGTAGTTGTTCTTTCACAGGAGTGTTCACAAACAAGCTACAGACCCTTTTGAACTCTCTGAGCTCTTGCACAGGTTCATGGCTGTTTACCTCCACTTATGGTTCTTTGATCCAATCCAGCGTAATTAGTCTTCAGAAGTCTGTATATTTGTACATTCAACATACTCTGCCTGGTGTATCTCATTACTGCCTCTTAACCACTTCAGAAAAGAAAATATATGGGAAAAGTATCCCTGTCGTAACACCATTCCTTTCAGCCGCTTCAGCCAGGAATTTTAAGTTTTAAGATGACTGTGGTTGCTTTTGGGGAGAAAAAAAAAAGCAGAATTGCTTTTTCCTGGGAATGTAATCCTCATCTGTGGAGAGATGTTTTGATTCTGCGAGGACATGACTGAATATATTCAAGGCTACAAAATACTGTGCATCTATCAACAAGGACACCTAGCTGAACAGTAAAACCTTAAAAGAGTAGTCAAACATTTTATTTCTGTTGGAATGCTTTCTTTTGATGCACTTCTAGTTTTTGGAAATCAAATAAATTCTTGCCTTTTAATTCAAACTTTTCTGAAAATAATATTCACTATGAGTTCCTATTATCTGATAGCACAAGAGGTAGGCATGTTTTTCTTTTCTCTCCCCTACAAGATTGACCTTCTGTTTGCAACATCTTGGGCACAATCCTGTGGAGTTAGGCACAAGGAACTTCTCCTTTATTAGTGATTTTTTTTTCCAAAGGGAAAAAGTAAAAAAATGGAAGAAATCCATAATATTAAAACCCATTCCTGCTCATTGTTGAGTATATGAAACATTCTCTGATATAACTTCAAAGAAATCTTCCCTATCCAGGAAGAAAAGGGTTTGAGGGTGCAATCCTAACCAGCTTTCCAGCCCCGGTGTAAGGGCAATGCAGCTCCGAGATAAGGGAACAAACATTCCCCTACCTTGATGAGGCCCCTTGATTGCCACCCCAACTGCAGGATGGAGCACATGCCCCATTGGCATATGTCAGTGATGGAAAGTGGTTTAGGATTGTTCCCTGAAATACATGAAGATTACAAATCCATGTTGATGTTCATGAATTCATGTGGATGTTTTTATGTTTGGCAAACAGTTCAGTCCTAACTAAATCCCTCCTACCTGGCTGATACAACCCCACCAATGGAGCCCATACTGTTTCCTGCAGGTGCTCAGTACCTCAGAGACCTCTTTGGGGTCAGCATCCCTGTTAGGTCTACTCAGACCTGAACCAGCAATTCTTCTGGTGTAACTTTCTCCCAGGGAGAAAGGCTGGGAAGGGGGATTGGAAATTGAGGGAGTTGCTGCCTCCGATAACTGCCCCCATCATGCCCTTAACACACCTTGCCCTGTTCTTCCACCTCTTCAACCCATTTCACCTGTCTTCTGCCCATCCCCATGACAGTTTACCAGTTCATGGTCATCATCATCATCAACCTTTAATGGCATTGATCATGGTCATCTAGCATAGCCACTATTGCACAGCTCCCCCCCCCACACACACACACTTTTTACAGTTTTTGCAGGCAGCCTAGTTGTGCACTAGGGTGTGTCGCATCTTGTGATGCTAGAAAGGCCACTGCACATGCAAAATGTGAGTTCTAACAATGCAGCTGCCTGTTAGGTTTGGACCCAAAATATGGTCATTAATATATAATCACATAGATTTGTACATGTTCAAAAACCTTCCATGTAGTGATCCTGTAATGCATTCTTAGGGCTGTATTTTTTTTATAGATCAAAGCTTAGAGAAGTCCTTGGAATAGAGAGAACTGGGTACTGAAAAGTTGAATTGGATCAGGTAGAGAAGCTAAGGATTGGAGCAGTGATTCTCAAATGTTTTGCACCGGGACCCACTTTTTAGAATGGCACTTGTGTCAGGGACCACCAGAGGTGATGTCATGGCCAGAAGTGAAACCACTTCTGGCTGGAAGTGCCATAAATGTGACGTAATCAAATGACACTCCTGGAATGTAGACTGCCAGTCTTGGACTGCAGCAATTGCACAATCACGAAGCATCCCTTGCTAACTGGGCAAGAGGCACTTTTTCAAGTGATGTCCTCTTATATTTAGCAGGGGGGAGAGCAATTGTCCCTCTTCACCCCAGCACAGCGTCTTTCTCGTGGCTGTTGCTGGTGGTGTTCTCCATTCTTTTAGATTGTGAGCCCTTTTGGGACAGGGAGCCATTTAACTTTAATGTTATTATTTGCCTGTAAACCGCTTTGTGAACTTTGTGTTGAAAAGCGGTATATAAATACTAGTGATTGATTGATTGATCCCTGACAGAAGCAAGAGTGGGACAAAATATTATGTAAAAGCACTGAACTAAAAACATCTTTTTTAAAAGCCCTCACTTGAAAATTCAAACTGTTAACACTCACAAAAGGATTATAGCAAGAGTACGATCTGCAGCTTCCAAGATGGCAGCTCCCAGCTTTCCACAACCCACCTGAAATCAGGTTGTGACTCAACAAGTGGGTCCCCGACCCACAGTTTGAGAAACACTGTCTTAGAGAGACCAGAGGCAGGATTGGTGGGGCCACCCAGAGGTGGATCTACAGGGAGGGCAAAGCTCTAAGTGTTGCAAGAAGCCTTACCCTCTCATGTAAATCCCTCCTCTCCCTTGCTGCTGTAGCCCGTAAGCAATGCCAAGATGTTGCTTTTCCCTGTGAGGATTGGCTAAAACGGTGCAGGAGAGGAGTGATTTCCACTGCAAGGTAAGGCTTCTTGCAAAACTTAGAGCTTTGCCCTCCCTTAGGTCTGCCTCTGGGGCCACCAACCAGGTTGCTCGGTTGTAGGCAACCCAAAATCTGTGTTTTCTGAGATACGAACATAAGAAGAGCCCTGCTGGATCAGGCCAAAGGCCCATCTAGTCCAGCTTCCTGTATCTCACAGCGGCCCACCAGGTGCCCCAGGGAGGCATGAGACAACAAGATGCTTGCATCCTGTTGCCACTCCCTTGCACCCGGTACCAGTAGCCCAACACCTTTGTAAGGAGGTTGCACAATCCATCATTGCCTATAGTCCACAATGGACCTTTCCTCCAGAAATCCGTCCAATCCCCTCTTAAAGGCATCAAGACCAGATGCCATCACCACCTCCTGTGGCAAAGAGTTCCACAGATTAACTACCCGCTGGGTAAAAAAGTACTTCCTTTTATCTGTTTTAACTCTCCCAACCCTCAGTTTTAGTGGATGCCCCTTGTTTCTGGTGTTTTGAGAGAGGGAAAAGAACATCGCTCTATCGACTTTATCCCTTCCATGCATAATTTTGTATGTCTCAATCATGTCCCCCCTCAGACGCCTTTTTTCTAGACTGAAGAGCCCCAAACACTGCAGTCTTTCTTCATAAGGGAGGTGCCCCAGCCCCGTAATCATTTTTGTCACTCTCTTCTGCACCTTTTCCACCTCCACTATGTCCTTTTTGAGATGGAGCATGATGATGTCACAAGACTGTCTACCCTCAAAATATAGGAAAGAAAACTGAAACCAGGGTGAAGCTTAACAGCAGTCCCCAAACAGTCTGAGAATAACCTTTGTCACCTCTCCACCTGAGAAGAAAGCAAAACACTGGAGATATATTTGTTTTTCTTTTTGGCAAACTGGCAAGTTCATTGAAGGCAAGGGGCAAAATAAACACAGATTGAGAAACAGAAACCTGATGAATCAGTTGATTAAAAAAAGAGGTCTTAATAAAGAAAGCAAACTAATCCAAAGGAGAGATTCAAGGGGGGGGGGAAAACTGTAGGTGGGGGGAAATCTATGTTAGTGGGTTATGGGAAATGATAACACACATAGTTATACTGGGTGGGTGAGGAAACTAACTGAAGCCTACGTGCCTAAAAAGCCTGCTGGACTTTTTAGTCCAGGACTACGAAAATGAGAATGTATGCATTCACTTGTCTTGGGAAATGTTATTTAATATAATAAAAACAGTTGTGTTCTTTAGCCACAGGAATAATTTATAGTTAATCATACGTTTTGGTGAATGGCAATGCAAGGAACTGATATTATCTGAGTAACTTTGCTTGCTTATGGAATGGCTGGGTTTTGCTAAACTAAGCAGTCAGAGCCACATTTTATTCATCTATTCTGAAAACGATCACAGCATGAGAAATGCTTTGTTTTTCAAATGTGTAAAAAGCAATCTTCAGAAGAGAACAATTGGAACCAATGTGATGGCAGAATGACTGAGAAGTCTCTCTCTCTCTCTCTTCACATAGAGAAGTCTACTGAAGATTAGAAGTGGAGACAACAAGCAGACTGGTGCTTGTCTCAAAACATCATCTTCACTCACAATCTTTCATGCGGCTGATACTTTCCTGTTTTAAACACATACTTCATTTTTTCTGGGGGGGGAAATGTGGCATCCAGTTTACCGCCTTTGGTACAAAGATATGTATTGATTATTGTGCTTGAGAGTGTCTTGAGTACTTGGAAAATAGAAGTTGATCTTGTTTTATCTGTTCCGTGGGAATGCATTGTGATTATGGCAACATTAGTAGTACTGGACACAAGTCGGTTGCTGCTTTTTAAAGTGGATTTATTTTAATGAGGCAGACATGCAAATGCTGGCTAGTTAGATGGATTGTGTCCAGGGCTATTACAATCCTAACAGATGGAAACTGCTCACATTATTATCAGATGTAATTCCTTGAAAAACAGATTCGGTTTTAAGAACAGGAAGAAAAATATTATAATTCCAAACATATCAGAACAGAGATCTTCAGCTTTTTTTCATCTCACGGCACACTGGCAAGGCATTAAAATAGTCAAGGCACACCATCAGTTTTTTTACAGTTGACAAGGCACGCCGTGCTGCCGATGGGGGGCTCACCCCCAAAGGCTCTACTAATAAATGACCCTTCCCCAAATTCCCACGGCACACCTGTAGACCATTCACGGCACACCTGCCATGGTTGAAAAATGGCTGCATTAGAAGATAAGCTGATTTTATCCTTAGCATAAAGGATGGCCCGTAGCTGCATCATACATACTACAATTTTACAAACTGTGCATGTTTTAAACATGTCCTCGTTAAGACATGCGTCACCCACAATGACATTGGCGAATCAGGCCCAGGAAGCAGGATAGAATGCAGCATGCATGGCTGCCACCTAGCCTCAGTGATGTCATGTAGGGGGAACGTGGGGGAACTCAGTTCCACTAGTTAAAATTAGGGCTGACTCCGCCCACTTCACTCTCCCTCCTCCCCCTCCCAATTCCTCTGCAAAGAGCTTTTCTTCTTGGTTGGCCGGCACTCAGAGGGTTAAAGGCAGTGATGTCATTCAGGGGGAACGGACCAGAACGGATCCTAACGGGCTCCGTGGCTGGTTCCGGGTTCCTGACAAGTGCCAATCAAAAGTGAGTTCCTGTTCCTAAATCATTTGAATGACACCACTGCCTAGCCTGCCCCCTTTCTGGGTCTGACCCTCCCCCACACCATCACTGTCCTCTCCCCACCCTTTTCCACCCCCATGCTGCTCAGTGCAAAACTTACCTCCTCTGTCATTCCTTGCTGCTTCTGCCTGTGCACTTCGTGCCAGTGCCAGCAACTGCTATGCTGTGATGATGTGCCTTGCAGCACTTTCATTAAATCTAGCACTTGTGCAGCAGTGTGCTGGTGTTTGAGCTGCTTAAGATTGTGCCACGAGTCTATGAGCCTCTTCAGTCTCTCACCAGTTATTTTTCTAGCATCAGTCTGAGGAAGGGCGTGGGATGGGTTGAAAAATTGGGGATAGGATCTGCTTTTGCTACCAAGATCCACCCCTTCCAGAATCACTGCCCTGATGTGGCCTGAATGGTCATGTAAGTGGGGCATCCGAATCACAGCTCATTGTGTTGTTGTTATACCACATTGAGGGCACAAGCCTAACCTGGAGTTAGGCTGGCGCAGTTAGGCCCGCAAAGTTTGGCTGGCATAAGGGCCACCTTAAAGAGCGTTTGGACCCTTGCCAGAGTGATTTGTTACAATGTTACATCAAGCTGTTGTTCCCTGCAGTTGCAACAGAACATGCAATTAAGCTCCAGGCTACAGTTTGTGAGTTCTGGCAGACTGACTGTATTATACAGGACATTGGAAACCAATTATAAACACTTTTATATATAATGGCTTCCAAACCACTCAAGCCAGGCCTTCTCAACTTCATTCAAGTTAAACATTAAGGTTTGTTTTTCGAAGGTGCTGTTTGCCATGCCTCCAAATTGAAATTGGATTCACTCACAGCCCAATCCTGGGGAGATCTACTTAGGAGTAAGTTCTATTGTGTTCAACAGGTCTCACTCCCAGGATTGTGGGTGTAGGACTGTAGCATTAGGTTGATGATTGGGAATACAGATGATGAGATGCATGGCCCAATCCTATGCTTCTCTAGCACAGGCCAAGCAGCTGCTGTGCTGGCACTAGCTCTCGCATAAGTGGCGTAAAGAACTTTTCGACAGCTTGGGAGTAAAGCGCGCTGATGGAAAGGCCTGTGCCAGCCGGCTGGAAGTGTGGGTACAGTTCTGCGCCAAGTGGTGCAGGGGTAGGGAAGGGTGAAGAGGGGTGTAAAGAGGCAGGGAAATTGGAATCCTGGAAGGATTGGTGGAGGATCATCAGTTTGCACAGCTCCAGTACTGGATACAGCGTGGGCTGAGTGACCCTGCTGCACCGACACTGGATAGAATTGGGCTGTAACCCTATACTCACTTTTGTAGGAGCAAGCCCCACGTAACACAATTTGGACAAAAACCTGAAGTAGTTGCAGTTCCAGGCACTTTAGAGGCACAGGAAAGCTCACAGAGCAACCTGCAGGCTCCCTGCACCCTTCAGGAAGCTGTAGTATAGTGACCTCAGGTAAGTGGTTTCAGTTTTAAAATAGAATGTTTTCAGGAGCACCAGTGCCCTTCTGAGGCTGGGCCGTTCCAATGCCCCATAGCCCAACCCTAAACAGCGCTGGATTAGGCAGGCCGGCAGGTCTGCGCTGTATCCAGCTCTGCTTTTGGAATGCTGGAGCCTCCCCGGCTCAAGGGCATGTTTGTGCCCCTGCATGTGGAGAGGCGCCAGCCTCCCCTATGGACTCCTCGGATCTGCACCTGCCAAACAGACTTAACCAGGAGAATTGGGCCCACACAGCTTGGGGAACAAGTTTCGGATTTGGCCATAAGGCCAAATCTGAAGCCTGCCCCCCTCCCGAGCTGGCACGCCTGCCGGCCCGCTGGCCCACCAGAAACGCCCTCCCCCTGCCCACTCCCTCCCTCCTGCCCACATTTTCCCTCCTCTGCGCCAGCCGTCTTCAGCACCCCCACGTCAGCGCTAACGCTATGATGTAGCGTTGACGCTATACGGTGCTTGGGATTGCACCCCTGGTTTGGGAAACTCTGCATTAAGGCATTTTCTTCCTCTGTACTAACAGCCTAGTCCTATTTTGCTGGTCTTTAGATATTGTGGTTCTAGTAATGCTCTGTGCTGCACTAGCTAAAGCCAGCACTATGTGTGGCAAATGCAACAGAGATGGTTTGCTGTGCCCATTGTGGCACCGAGTATCTCCATCCCTGAATTGTCTCCCTCAAAGAAACTAAAGCACATTTCCCAGGCATTCGTGTGCCGCGTAAGGGTGCAGACAGTTGTATGATAAAATGAGAGAAGAGAGCACATTCTTCAAACACATTTCCGTCCTGTCTCCAAACGTTTCAGTCATAACAAATCAAACACTGGCTGGAGCTCTTCTGTCTTGCCCTTCCCTGTCAGCTCCCTTGCCTGATACATCTGCCGCTTCCTCTGATTGGGAAAAAGCTCAGGCACCCAGCAGCAAAACTAGCACAGCATTATCCCTAGGATTGCCAAAGCTTTTCCCCAGTAGCCGATTGGTTCAGCAAGCGCATGTGCATGGCTGTTGCTGCCTGGAATAGCTCTGGGCATGTTGCAGTGCCTGCAGTACCTACTGCATAGTCCGTGGTCTCCGCTACGGCTGTGGTACTGCATTTTCTTGAGCATTACAGCAGGAGACAACAATGAAATCAGGGCTGCACTGTAAACAGTGCAGAGATCAAAACCCCAGGAGATCAAAACCAAAAGGCAAAAAGTAAACCAGTACTCCGAGCAGAAGCCAGAGCCAAGAAGTCAAACCAGAAGTTACAGACTTCGGGCACAATCCTAACCTGGAGTTAGGCCAGCACAGTTAGGCCAGCACAATTTGGCGAGCACAGCAGACACCGTAAAGTATGTCTGGACCACTCTTGGAGTCAGGGAGGCCAGCACACAGACGTGTGCCATCCTCCCTGGCTCAGAGTGGTCCAAAGGCGGTTTATGGAGGCCCTTGTGCCAGCCAAACTTTTCTGGTCTAATTGTGCCGGCCTAACTCTAGGTTAGGATTACACCCTTCTTTAAGCTCCTGACGAGCAATGAAAACAGGAGGGAGGAAGAAAATTCAGACAGTGCTTGATTCACTGTTACAGCTGTGAGGGCAATTTTAATCAAGCACACAAGCTCTAATTTTGTCCTCTGTCTGACTTCAGTGTTAGTGACTCTCCCAAGTTTCTGGCTTCGCAACACTTCTGTTGTCCTAGAGTAGTGTGTGTTACACTCAGTTCTCAGGGAAGTGCTCGAACATTGGTATTGGGTTTTGGCTGATGTCTCACTGTGGTTGAATCAGATGAGCCTCCATGCCAGTGCTGGGAATATTTTGCCCTATATTGTGAGTTGCTGTGTCAGTAGAGAAGCACACAGAATTGTGTTGTTATATAAATATATCTGTGTCTTGCAGGCAATCTGTGGCTCCCGGGGAAAAAAAAATATCACATGAAATTGGCTATCAACCCACTCTTAGAAATATGATTATTTTCAGCAAACTGTTTCAGATGAATGCAATGTCTTTGCCTTTGCAATGTCCTAGCGTTACACCCTCCATAGTCAATTAGGGATTGATACCTCTTAAGGAAATAGCTCTCTTGAGGGCTGGGTGTTTTTAAGAGAGGGAAAGATACTGTTTCTTATGAAAAGTAATTTCTGCAGCAACATTGCCGCCAAGACAAGTTTTATATATTATCACAGCCAGATTTAGAAAGTGGTACAGCTCTGTCTCAATGCATCAACTTTTTAACAAGACCTCACCATACGAAGCAATGATGTTCAAAGCACGCTATAAATCATCCTTAACAGTACAATAAGTCCTCAGAGGAGTTGTGATGGGTGTCAGGTCTTGGCAGAACACTTCATCTGTTGGAGAGCGAGAGAGAGAGAGACTGAATTACCGGAGCTTTTGCTTATCTGTGTGGGCGAAGTGCTAAACAATAACACCATATTGTGCTTGACCCAATTCCTGACACGTAATTCTTCAGCTAAAACGGATTCATGTGAAGTGGGCTTAAACCTGCAGAAGTTGGTCATTAAGGTGCCACAGGAATTTGTTTGTTTCTCAGCCAAAGCCGTGGCTCAAAAGGTCATGTGCTTACATTTTAATTTCCACTAGATGCAGATACTAGGCAATCTTATTACTCATATCACTTTCTTTTTAAGAAACTTCCAGCACAATCCTATGACCATCTACTCAGAAGTAAATCTCACTGTGTTCTGTGGGGCTTGCTTCCTGGAAGGTGCTATAGGATTGCAGCCTTCATGTGATACTTAATAGTGCAGCGGTATTCAAACGTTTTAGACCAGGACCTACTTTTTAGAATGGCACTTACTGGAAGAACCCACCGGAAGTGCTGTGATTAACACAGGAAGTGACATCATCAAGCAGAAAGTGCTGTCATTGGAACATCATAAAATGACACTCCTGATATGCAAATTGGCATTCTTGGATTGTAGCAATGGCACAATCATGACATCCCTGACGGAAATAAGATTAGGACAAAATATTATGTAAAAGTACTGAACATATACTTTTACATAAAAAAGTATTAAAAGTATTTAAAAAACCCTCACTTGAAAATTCAAACTGTTAACACTCACAACAGGACTATAGCAAGAGTAAGGTCTGCAGTTTACAAGATGGCTGCTCCCAGCTTTCCGTGACCCATCTGACATCAGGTCGTGACTCACAGTTTGAATAACACTGTAATAAAGGATCATATTTATAATTTTGTCTAGTCCTGTGGGATGTCATTTGCAACAGAATATAGAAAATAAAATAATAATCATCATACCTTTATTGGCATAAGTACACATAAATAAAATCAATACCATTAAAAAAAAATAAAACCATCTAATCTTCATTTACAATTGTGGTGGATTGGCTCCTCCTTCTCTTGACAATTTCAAAAAAGATGCCACTACTTTCACAGTTAAATCTTCATCGGTCCCTGAGAGGATGAACTGGATTTTGTCTGTCAACCCTCCGCTTAACAAAAAGACCCTCAAGGAAAGCTAAATGGAGATCTTCATAAAATGGACAACACAGAATCATATGTTGCACAGATTCATACGTTGCCAGGGCGCAAGCACAAATTCTGGCATCCCTGGGTGTTCCTCAAAATCTGCCATATAGCACCTCTGAGGGCATAGCGTTGCTTCTTGCTAAGGAGAAAGCTCCACGCTCATTTGGGCATTTTAAAAAGAAGAGGTATTTGGCCTCTTGTGTGTCCACAATTGACTGGGAGCTGCAGATACTATAAAGGCGGGTATGTCTTAGCTGCGCTCAGCAAATCTTGCTGTTCAATATCTCGTAGTCTCTGTTTAATCAGATGGTAAATAAAATTGTCTATAGAGAGAGAAAAGCTGGGGAGTGAATTCAAATGGTAAAAACAGCAGCTTTGGACCCTTTCTGGAACTTACGTCCATGATCCATGTAGTTCTTCCTGAAAGCCCATTTATTACCCCATCTTTCACCCAATCATAATGGGTGACAAATGGTCTTGTGAATTGACCCCATGACATCCAAAGGCATTAGCCAGCAAATGTACTGAACCCGCAAGCATTTCAGCAAAGCATCAGTAAGTAGTATACAAGGTTAGAAGCTACTAAGTTAAAATGGAATTAGGGGAAAGCCAGCTTCATCTGATGCAAACCAAGGGGCTGCTGATGCAAACTTTATGAGAAGAGTCAAAAGTGTAGGTAACACATAGCTTCCATTTCAAAGAGAATTTGCTGGTGGATTTGTGTTTTGTTCAATAGATGCAAACTCACAGCTTATATTGATCGGATCCTGCTATTTTTACACGTACATGTCTGGCATCCCACCTAGGCAAGGTGTCACTTTACAGCTTTGTTTTCTACCTGTTTCCTCATACTTGTTGTCTTCTGAAAGGGCTGGCAGCAAAATCATTTTTTTTTAGTTGCAGTTGCAAAGAATCAGAAAGTGTTGCAAAGAATTTTCCTGCAGAGAGAATATTGTATATGCACCACCTACCTAGTTTCCCCAGGCATGAAAATAAACCTTAAAAACATGCATGCTGTAACTGTATACAAATAATGGAAAAAAGTAGCAAAGCAGATCATGTTCATAACACGAATCAACCTTCTGTCCATGTTCAAACCAAATCTACCCAAGTTGTTCTTTCCTCCTAGTTTTCTACAAGCAAGTTCTGAATTGATCATTTACACTGGAGTGGTACCACTTCATCTAAAAAAAAAAGCATTTTAAAACCTATTACTTTAAGTACTGTGTTCATGTTGTTGGGACTATTAAAGAAAATAGATGAGGGTTCCGCACTGAAGGCATTTCTCCTCCTGGGTATATTCCCCAATTCTAAATTCTTTGCATTGTTGATAATGGAATAATATTTTTTCAGAGCTAAATTCAATTCCAAATTATAAATATGCTCAAGAAAAATATTATTCTCTGAGTAATTACTGTACAAAAGAAAACTAAGTCTTGTGCTGATCGTATCCTTGGGTGATTTGGTTGTTTCTCTTTCAGAAGAACAAATTAAGTGTCATGGTCACAAAGCTAGTTAAGTTAGAGGGGGACGTATTATCATTACTATCCATGCATGACGATGGCTGGTTACAAAAAAATAAAGAAACTTAATTGTGACACACTATATTTTAGCTGCTCTGCTGTAAAATTCCTCTCTAACATGCAAGTACCAAATAATGGAATTTAAACAACTCCCATTAAAGATCTGTAAATTCAGAGGTTGTTCATTCAAAACAACTAATGAGTATGCTTAGGCTGTCAACAGCAACCAGATTACCACGCTCTCAGCAGCAAGAGGTTGAGATTGCTTCTTGCCACTCTAATGGAGGAGTAGATTGAGGGTGCAATCCTACCCCTGAGCTGGAATAGGCAGGCTGACCGGCCTGCCCCATAGCCAACCCTGGGTTAGGGCTGGCTGCAGTACAACCCAGGGCAAGGGAAATCAGTTCCCCTTCCCCCAGGTAATTCAACAGCAGCCCAAATGGGGCTACTTGGATCTGTGCCACTGAAATTGGCGCAGCCCAGATTGGGGCCAACTGGGCTGCGAATGGGGTTAGGATTGCCGGATCCTGGGTCCACTCCACTCCTCAGGCTGGTCCACCCACCTGCCCCCCCCACCTTTGCCTGTCCCATCCACATTCCCCACCCCATTCCACCTCATCCCCCTTACTCTCCAACCCCTGAGCTGACCGAGTTCGGCTGGCCTGACCTGGGTGTTACAGTCCTGAGGGCCCAACCCTAACCTGCAGTTAGGCTGGCACTGTTAAGCCAGCACCGTTTGGCTGGCACCAGGGCAACCATAAAGCACATTTGGACTACTCTCAGAGTCAGGGAGGATGGCACACGTCTGTCCCTTACTTTACGTGTTTTATGGTGTCCCTTGTGCCAAACTTTGCTGGCCTAACGGTGCTGGCCTAACTCCAGGTTAGAATTGTGCTCTCAGGGTCGGATCATGGAGGCCAGGGTCGGATCATGGAGTTCGGATCTCTTCCATGCACTGTCTTTCTCCTCCCAAGTCATCGCAAACACTCTTTATGGTATGTTTGTGACAAAGTGTTGCACAAGGGACCTGTGTTGGCCCATTGACCACTCTGGATTGCAGTCTTGCGAGGAACAACTGCAGATATTTCAAATAATACTTGCCCTGTATTTCATTACAGATAGAGCAGCAATGGGCTAGTTTGGCAGGCATGGACGCGAAGAACAAGGACCTCTGGCTCGCCTCTCACAGTTATGTAAATAGGTTGTGTGTCACGGTATTTGTTGCCACTGCTGCAGCCAAGAATCTGCATCCCATAGAGTGGGCATGTGCTTCCTTTTTCTCCTGTATGATCAGGAACATCTGTGGCTTCTGTAATTTGGTATTCCTAAGTGTGAAGACCTCAGTTTCCTGGAGTGAGATTTCTTCATGGTGTGTAGGGTTCTAGAGGCACAGAGATACTGTATATCATATGGAATATATACATATATCATTCCTGTGCCAACAAGATAATACTATGAAGGTGCATCTGCCAGGGGTGTGTGTTGAAGCCTAGTTCCTCCCCTCCTTTTGTGCTCACAATAGAACAATCCTTTGAGGTTCTGTTGGTAAGAACCTGAGAAATCATGACCGGCCCAAAGTAACCCAGGAAGTTTCATGGCGGAACAAGTTTCATTTCTGATATAGACATTGATCAGGTCTATGTCCAACTCCAAAACCATGACATCCTTCTGGCTTAGCAAGCATTTATTTTGTACTAGAAGAAGGTACATTGCACTTCTTCTGAAATTCTTACAAGTTCTCCAACAATACCCACAAATATCAGTATAATCTGTGGCACAAACTACATTCAGAGCACAATCCAAACTGCAGTTAGGCCAGCACACTTAGGCCAGCCAAACATGGCTGGCCTACCAATGCCGTCCTAACTCCAGGTTAGGATTGCACCCTAAATCTAAAGGCAGATTAACTGCACAAGTTATTTAAACGCTTTCTACTACAGAGATAAAATAAAGCCATATCTATAGTTAACACATTAATACCAGACCCACTGCCTCTTTAGGTAGTAGCAGTCTGAACAGTGTTTGGAAATATAAAATCCTGCAAATAAATGTTGCCTTATCATAGACCTTCCGAGCACACAATACAGCATAATCCTTCTTGTCTATAGTTACTATGATAAATGGAATTTCAGTGCTGTTAACTTGGCCTTCTGAAGTAAAAGTGGAAATTGGCCATTTACAATCCTTTCATACTATCAAAGGTGGCTTCTGAGGTGATGGGAGTTCACTTGTAAAATCCAAGTTTTATCAACGTGGCATTTTTAAGCATGCAGGTTTATTGTTTAGCTATCAATACATTTTCTTTCTTGTTGGGGATAGAAATAGCTGACGGAGGAATTCCAAGTTTTGTGTCTTTTCACAATGCTAGATGACGTCTTCATTCTTCACAAAGTTTAGAATTTATCTGACATTTTTCTAATAATGTGGAAGTTATCTTTTCTCTTTGTATTGCCTCTCTTTTCAGCCCAGTGTTCAGTAGCCATATGGCTGCTTGTGCTGAAAATTACTTCCATGTGTCTGAGACCAACCTCCCCACACCTTCCCCCAACCAGAAGTACCTCCATACCTCCCTCCTGCCACCCTCTCCCTCCTCCTGTGCCAGCTTACCCAGTCTAGCACAAACTCACCCTGTGCCATTGCAGCTCTGATGCTGCTACACGAGGGCACATCTGTGCACTGGCTCAGCTTCATTCCAAGTAGCAATGAATGTGCTTTATTGCATGTTCACAACACTTGAGAGCCGGCACAAGGGACTTGTGCCGGCTCAGAGCAGTTTCAGGATTGTGCTATAAAACGTATATCTGTGGAGAATATCTGTGGACTGATTCTTTGCTTGGTTTCAGTTTTAAATTGTTTTGACAAGTCAGATGTTCAGAAACTGAATCATGAAGAAATTGACCTTCATCAGCTATATATCTGTGGACCCAAGAAGGCAGATCAAGGCAAGGAAGAGGGATAGGATATTATCCTCCTTCCTATGCACACTTTCCTAGGAGTACAGCCCATTGAACTCAATGGAACCTACCATACTTTTGAGTAGCCATGCATAGAATTGGGCTGTAATCTTTAACTGTTAATAGATCCAGCATGTACAGTTGAACAACAGAATCTGAAATGGCGGCTTCCTATTGGAATTTTGCTGTTTTAGAAGTCGCCAGCCCTTACATAACAGATCTTCCTCCCTCTGTGTCTAATGCCAAAATTGATTATTTGAAGAATAAAAGAATTTGCAGGGTTTATAAAATCTTAAGCCAGCAGAGCCAGGGGAGATTTAGGTTCTCTTTTGGGTCATGTATCCATAACAGTAACAGAATTATTAACCAATCTGTGGCTTCAGAAGTCAAATTCTGTTCTCAGTTCCATCTGGATAACCTTTTTGAAAAGAAAGAGATTTAAGAGAAAAGTGAACCAGCTAACAGGACTTTGAAAAGCTCAAGAACAATAGCAGTGCCATTAAAATTCAGGCTCCTATCTTGTATTTGATCCTTTCCTTTTACAAAATGAAAGCTAAAGGTTGAAAAATCTTTCTATTCTGCTTTGTCAGAATTTCACCATCATTCACACTCATTTTGCTAAGAGGTGGAAATAGCAATTAAAAGAGGAGTATTTGGCCTCTTCAACATAACTTTATTAGAATCTGGGTGTTGCTCATACAATTGTGTTATTGTTGAAATGAATTTTGAAAGCGCAATCCTAACCTGGAGTTAGGCCGGCACAGTTAGGCCAGCAATGTCTGGCCAGCAGAAGGGACACCATATAGTATGTTTGGACCACTCTCGGAGCCAGGAAAGATGGTGCACGTCTGTGTCTGGCCTCTCTGACTCCGAGAGTGATCCAAATGCGCTTTACGGTGTCCCTGGTCCCGGCCAAACATTGCTGGCCTAACTGTGCCAGCCTAACTCCAGTTTAGGAGTATTGAGCCCTCAATATGTTCAATACGTTCTATGATTGAGGGGTAACTGCAGTATTGCTTTTTATCAAGGGGAAAATGGAGGATGGCATTAGCTTCAAGAAGGTTCCATGGTCACCTTCTCTCTCTCTCTCTCTCTCTCTCTCTCTCTCTCTCTCTCGCTCTCTCTCTCTCTGTGTGTGTGTGTGTGTGTGTGTGTGTGTGTGTGTGTGTGAGGGAGCAGACTGATGCTTGGCTAGGAAGCCAACAGGATATTTGTGAACCCTTGTGCCTTTGGATATTGCCAGCATTTTAATTTTAGAGATAACATTCTTTCAAATCCAGCTATACTAAGATACTTCACATTTCATTGTATGAGGATACATGAGATGGGAACTGAAAGCAGGCAAGGAGCCCTGAACCATGGTTTGTACCAGGTAGCTCATACTATGTTGTGGTTTCTTAACCATGCTCAGCACAAACCAGTGTCACGTTACTTTTGAATCGATATTGGATGGAGGCCCTGGAAGCTGTAAATTCAATGTCTCAAGCTACTGTCGTACCTTACAGGCTTACGGGAGAGGAAGTCCAATTGAACATAGTGTAACTTCCTTTGTCCCATTACTTTATTTTGTGAAAAAGAAATCAAGGCACAATTATGAACTGATCAAGTGCTAACAAAATTAATTAGGACTTTGGTAAATTTGTGACTACTTTTGTGAAAGTCAGCATTCGCACAAAGGAACAAAATGGGACTGGATACAAAAAGCAGATCATTGTCAAGCAGCCTTAAGTCCCAAACTAAACCATTGTTCAAAATCCTATCATGTCTTGAAGACATGATTTGAAATATGCTAAGGAATACATCTGAGGAATAAAAACCAACCAGTTTTGTGTTTTGAGTTAGCATTATGTCCACCACTTCCCCATGGAAATCAGTGAAAGAACAAGAGTGGCACTGCCAGAAACATTTTAACAAATGTTTAGCAATACAAAACAACGGCACATTGAACAAGAAAAACAGCAATAGTATATTCAGTGAATTCTGTCAGACAGTCCTTGTAGCTTTCTGCCATTCTTCATGCATATCTACATTAAAACTATTTTCTGAAGTGATTAATGGCTTATTCATACATCATTTGCATACTTACAGTTATTTACTGTATTGTAATATGTAAAAATATAGCAAGATTTTTTTAAGGCCTAGTTATATACTTTACATTTATCCTGCTCTTATATGCCCCCCATTAGTCTCCCATCCAGATTACTGAACAGGTCAGCTTTCGTAATACTGCAGCAACTGGTATTTCTAGATTGTTCTTTGCCCTCCCAAAAGCAATTTTGCAATGTGATCATAAGGATGATTGAATCAATTATGTATGGTGTTCCACTGAATGCACACAAGCACTTTTGGTGCATTGATAACGTACCACACAAAGAATCTTTGTCTTCATTTTAAATTTGCTTTTTTTCCCTGATGGTATTTCATCAAAGTATGTGGACACTTCAGTAATGAAGCAGGAAATAAAAGAAAGGGACTGAAGGAACTGGAAGTTGGCATTCCATTTCCCCCCTACCCTTGCAGGGCTAATAGTGTAATGGGGGACATGTAGAGTGAAGATGTGGGATGGGTAGAAAGTCTTGGTCCCACATCATGTCTAATTTGGCTCTGAAAAATGGAGCTGCAGAGAGATCTGTAGAACTTAGGTTCATCGTAGGAACAATGGAACTATTTTTCCTATTACTTTTATATGAAAAATGGGTTTGGGTTAATCAAGCATGAAATAAAATCTTCACCTCTACACATGTAGGTATATTCCCAAGTTTAGTATACATGTATTTATAACATAAAAATGTTATACATTATTCTGTGTCTAAATTTCCATTTACTTTGATAAGCTAGACATTTACCCAAGGGCACTGTTTGGAAACCGCTTTACTGCTTCCTTAACCATAGGCAGTTATGGAATAAGTTATTTCTTTCAATTCAAGGTAAAACTAATGTCCCAATCCTATTGAGCTGGTGCACTGGCAGAGCCCAGGCTCCACCAGCATGTGCTGTCGCAAAAGCCAGTGAAGCACTTTGCAACAGCACTTCTAGCCAGTGGTCCAGTGGGAAGGCTGGAGCCTTCCCACGTTTGCCGGCATTTGTAGGGACACCTGCCGGAGCAGGTAAATCTGATGTAAGGGTTGGGGAGGGCATGAAGGGGAAGACTGGAGCAGGGGAAGATGATGATGGGAGTGGGTAGATTGGGGGGCAAAATCAGCTGCATCGGTAAATCTTATCTTCTTTCCAGCCCTGATCTGCCAACATGGATCAACTCAGGGTGCAGTCCTACCCAGCGCTGGGTAGGTGGAGGGTGGAGCCTCCCCGCAGCAACGGAGCATGCACTCCCTTACCATAGGGGAGGCTCCAGCCTCCTCTATGTGCTCCTCGGATCTGTGCCCGCTAAAGAGCAGGCACAGTTCCGAGGAGACCGTGTGGCCTGAATCGGGGCTGTGCGGCCTCGCTAACAGGCTTAGGATGTGGCCACCTCCCAAACCCACCCAGGTCCCATCCAAATCCCGCCTCCCCCCTCCCACCAATCCCCGCGCTGCTTCCGCACGGAGAATCCCTCGGGCCAGCCTGCTTCGGCTGACACTAGAGAGGCTCAGCGCAGGCACAGTAGGGCCGGCACTGCCTGCAGTGCCGGCCCTGCTGCTCTAGTGCTAATGCAAGGGTGCCGATTGGCGCTCCTGCATCGGCACTAAGGGCGCAGCGTCAGCTCAACTCCCTTGCACTGACGCTGTGCGGGGTTTGGGATTGCGCTGCCCGACTTGCACCAGTGCTGTCATTGGCATAGTTCTGTTGACCCTTAGCTGCTGCTAGGGCTTACCCTGAAGAGCCCTCTAGCCGCTCCATTCCTCTACAGGATGCAGTGTAGCCCACGCCAGACCTACTGCATTGCCGTGCGGGAATTTAGCTATGTCTGGACTGTAGAGATCTTATCTTTCTAATTTGTTTTATGAAGTTATTTTTTAAAAAATCTGTTCTGTTATTATATTCCAAAGGTAAATATAGGAGTACTGTATTAATAGTCACCTGTAATATTTGAATTACTGGGTACATTAATTAATGCAGAATAAATTACCACCATCCATTTACATGCCTTGTTCTGTCTTGCTGTGGCTCCAGCCTCTTTTAGCTTTGTAAAAGTAGCGTGAAGTGCAAAGTGAGAGTTTCATATGCATCTCCTAGTGATCTGAAAGGAATGATGGTTTGCCCTTCTTATTTGATTTAAGCTAGCTAACAAAGCCAGAAGTCATTCATCTTCCAACACTGCTACCTTCAGTAAGAATCAGCATAGAAATCAAAATCTGCAGTTATGATTCAGAGGAAAACAATTTGTTCTCTCTCAAAATTGCTCTCTCAAAATTGCACCCATGGAACTTTCAAATAACTCTTTAAACTCCCTTACTTTTAATGCTCAGTTTAGGGATCTGGTACAAAAGCCATGGACACGAAAATTGTTCCTGAATCTTATGTGCCTTTTTTTTTCTTGTTGTACAGGTAGATTATTCCTTATCATTCAAAATCCAGACTATTCTGAAATCTAGACATCTTTTGTTCAAGAATTAAAACAACAACAACAGTTTTTGTAGTGTGAAATCAAGAAAGTCTTGCTTGGTCTCATTCCCACTTACAGACTGTAAATTCTATTTTCTGCTCTGTGGTGGGTGCCATTGTTGAAAAATGTCAAAAAAGGCCAGCAGACACCCAAATGGGTAACAGTGAAAAGAGCAAAAAGAGGTATTTCTCATTTACATTTATTCAATTATTCCTACAAATCCAAAATCCAAACACCTTCCCATCCCAAGCAGTCCCGATAAGGGATACTCAACCTGTACTGAGTTCATATACATCAGGGCTCTTTAAACCCCAGCCCGTGGGCCAGATCTGATGCATGTCTGGATCTGTCCTCCGGGTGAACAAGGCTTACCATTCTGCTGGGGAGCTGCCATTCCATGCCACCGATCTCCCCCAAACTGCACTCTGGCCAGCCACTTCCAGGTTCAGTCACTCCTGCAGGCTTTGCACCTGGATTATGGGCAGACACAGCCAGCTGGAGCATAGTTTGGGTTTTGGATGGCAAGGAATGGTGTCTCCCCAGTGGAACGGTAAGCCCTGTTCACACCAAGGAAGCCATCCCCGTCACGCAATGGTCTCCAGTTTGGAGATCCCCTGATATACATGGACAACATGATAAAGGGAGCACCATATACTCTCTTTATTACATTGTTCATGTACAGTATATCAGGGGATGATATAAGTTTCTGATTTGTTATAAAATGGATGCTTGTCTGGGTTCAAAGCTCTTGAGTCACAAGTTTCAGAGAAATCCTCAGAAAAAATTGAGGGCAGTCACACAACAAGGGTCAAAACAAAGTATCTTGAGGTAGATGTTTCTAAGAAAAATGATAAGAAAAGAAAAATGAGATTTTAGGCCTGCACACAATACTTTGGATCAGGGAGGCATTTCTGATTATACCATCCAAACTGGGAGTTGCCTGTGATTAGGGACAGAGATGAACGTGTTCCTCCCTCCAAGGGAGGAGATAACCATCTGAATCCTCCCATCGCATGTAATTTCAATGCTGATAGCATTTAAATTGCATGGGGAGAACTTTGGACAAAACACCCTCATACACAATTAGATGAATGGGAGAAAGTGGTCTGGGAGGGGAAGGGTAGCAAGCTTGCTCATGCCCCTAACCACGTGTGGAAAGTCTAGCTTGGACAGCATTGCCCACCATCTGTCCACGGTTATGTAAGAAGGGTTATGATAGGTCTACAGCCTCCTTCCGTCAGTTTTGCAGTTTTTTCTATTCACAGACACAAGCAAGAAAAGGAGGGATAGACTCACTCACTCACTCACTCTCTCTCTCTCTCTCTCTCTCTCTGTGAGGTCCACTTGTCATTCTTTGAAGGAGAACAGAGAAGCTTATGGCCTAGCTGAGCTCAGCTGGATCCTGTTTCCTCTGAAAGATTAGGAGAATGTGCTTTCAGCTGCTGTATTCTCAGTCAGGGTGCACCTCTATTCTGCTGAAAGAGGGTGGGTCAAAGTTACTGCTGTTGAGTTACATTGCTCAATCAGGTCACCTTCTCTCCCCCCCCCTCTCTCAATGAAAAGGAGAATGTTGCAGCTGCTGCCCATTGTTCTTCTTGAAGGTCTTTTTTGAATGCCATTTCCTTGACAAAAATGAAAAAAAAAAATGATTGTATCTCAGGATACAGCAATCACTCCTAAGGGTGTCAAAGCCTAGTATTACACTGGACTTTTGTATCATAAGTGTGTTTCTTCTGCTTTATTATCAGGCACTCTGAGCTGGTGCTTTCATGGTTATGCAGGTTTTCACTTTTTCCCCCTCTTGTGGCTTTTTAATTCTATGCATCCATTTTTCTTTCTCCCCCCTAAATGTTATGATGCCCTTCTCCCACACTGTTCCCTTGAACAGTAAGCATTTGAAATGTAGCTGTTTTTAGGGATTCTCTCTGTATTAGCTCAGCAATATGTGGAATTGAGTTGGAATAACAATGGCAAACTATTAGTGCCCTAGGTTGGTGAACATTGCCTTGCACTGCAGCAAGATTGGCCATGTTGAGCATCAGCCCCCATATCTCAGTCTGCCTGGATGGGCAAGCTCCATTAAACTCTCCAGTACTGTTTAATCACTACAAGGATCGGTCCAAGCCGGGTGCAGATTTCTGGGGCGCCTGAGAGATACATAGTCACTGTTCCATGCCCCAAATGACCCCTTAAGCCTAACAGCAAAACA
>JAJKFI010000014.1:4714946-4763916 GCA_029204185.1 Lerista edwardsae
ACACACACACACACACACACACACACACACACACACACACACACACAATCCCAGTTTGCATTATCTGAATGTGTGCTCTGTTGGTGAAGAAAATATCCCCAAAAAACATATGCTGAAGATCAGGCACTGTTTACATAGTACATCCTAGGATGTTATACACACCTCCACCCTCCCCACACACACACACAAGAAAGACTTGTTTTGATTTACACCAAAAAGTAAAATACAGCAGTGCCACTAAAAAGACATTATCAGAACATCACACTTTCTGACATGTTCTTTTAAATAATTCACTTCGGAGACAGACCACCCGTAGCGAAGCTCAATTCTGTATGTATATACTTAGAAATGTGGGGATTACCTTACCTCTCATGCCTCATGCTTCCCTGGGGCTCCTGGTGGGCCACTGTGAGATACAGGAAGTTGGACTAGATGGGCCTTTGGCCTGATCAAGCGGGGCTCTTCTTATGTTCTTATGGCTTATGCATGATTGCCTTTGCTTCCTAATTTTCTCTGGAGTAAGAAGCACTAGGATCTGGGTATCTGAAGTCTGGATATAGAACTAAAATATTTTGCCTGTCAGACTGGCAGTCAACCCCAGTTCCATGCATGGGTGCTCAGAAGAAACCAGGGAGGCACAAAGACCAATCCTAAGCTGCCTGCCTCCCATAGAAGCCAGCTCTCATTTGGCTACCGCTGCATCCCGAAGGATCTGTAGCAGCTGCCAGGGTCTCATCAGGAGAAAGGGGCATTTGTCCCCTTCCCATGGGGAAAGCCCTGGACCCTGTAATGGGACTCCTCAAGCCTCTGCCGGCTATTTTGTCGACAGTGACTTGAGCAGCCACATATCAAGCTACCTGGTCCGAAGCAGAGGATAAGATCTGGCAGTGGAAGCCACTGCTGGACCCTCCCACCATGTGGGCCTGCTTCTCCCCACCTCCACCCAGTTCTGACCCCCTCCCCACCTCCTCCCCCACCCTAAAAACATTTAGCCAGTTGACACTGAGGCCAGTCGGCACTGAGGCACTGTGCTCCCTCTCTGGGAGCACAATCCTAAACTGGCATTAAACCGGCACAAATTAGGCCAGCAAAGTTTGGCCAGCACAGGAGCCACGGTAAAGCACATTTGGACCACTCTCCAAGTCAGGGAGGATGGTGCCTGTCTTATGTGCTGGCCTCTCTGACCCCGAGAGTGGTCCAAACATACTTTACAGTGTCCTTTGTGTCAGGCAAACTTTGCTGGCTTAACTGTGCTGGCCTAACTCCAGTTTAGGATTGTGCCCTAAGTGTCACAAATGTGCTTTATGGCATGTTTGTGACACTTTTAGTACACACATAATGCTGGTGATAGAGTCATGTGGATCAGGCCCTTATTCTCTCAAATCAGTGTACGTGGGGTTGAAGGATGCATTCTCAAAACCCAAGTTACACAGAACTGAGTTGCATACTTAATGAAAAGTAAAACCAGCAACACTTCTATTCAGATTTTAACAGAATGTCATATTTGCATACTTCCACTCCTCGCACACAACACACGAGTAGTGATTGTGTAGTGGGTACAATTCCAGGCAATGTTCATAACTCGTAAGTTCTTAGGGAGGGGAGTCAGCAGATTTAGCAGGGGGATAGCAACTGTCCCTGTTCACCCAGCTCAGCATCTTTTCCCGCAGCCTTTGCTAGTGTCCCCCTTGCGTATCGTAAGCCCTCCCCATTTTAAAACTTGCTTCGTAATAAAAAGTAATCTCAGGCCATTATTCAATCCTAATTTTAAAATCATAAACATTTCCCATGTGCACTGTGAGGCAATCTCATCTCTCTCTGTAGGGCTGTCCGTAGCTCATACTGTCCCTTTGTGCACTTTAGAAAAAGGAAGTGACGTTCTTCCAGGGCATCCTCCTCTAGCTTAGTCATTAGATGATTTAGTCATAAGATGATTTAGTCATTTAGATGACTGAATGGCGCCCCCTTGCTTTGTGCAATCTGCACAACCACATAGAACACCCCCCCCCTCTTTTTCTGGTAAAATACATTTTCAACATTCTGAGCAAATCATAGCCCTAAGATTTTACGTAACTTACAAAAAGCTATCTGTCCCCACTTTCTAATACATTATAAGCCTCATTCTCAGAAAAGCAACTAGAACATACTTGAGTGTTGGCTTGATTTCAGCACAGCTAGAGAGTTTCCACCTGTACCAAATAAGAAAGCTGGGCCATACTAATCTGCAGATGTCAACAAGTGTTAGAAAATGTTACGTTTGTGCAATAACAGTAGGGTTTGGGAAACAAGTACACATCTGAGTGAATAAGAACTGCAGTTATCCAGGCAACCGACAATAGGGCTCGTACTCCAGACCTACACTGATATCAGTGGTTTAGCCAAAGAAAACACACTGCACACTATGCTGGCAGTAATAGCAGGGATTTTCTTTCAAATCGTGTCTCAGGGCTTGGCCGGAGAGAGCTTCTTGGAGGGCAAAATAAATTCTCAAAGAATAGTGAGTAAAAGCTATGGAGTAAGATAGTGCAAGAGGGTAATACTTTTTAAAAAAATAATAATTATGCCTTTTTGAATCATTTGTTACGGTAGATAGTAGGCATGTTGCCAGATCATATACAGAAGGAAATCCCACTGTGTTCTTGCATGTGTAAGTGGATATAGTTAGTCAGTCAGCAGTATTTATATACCACTTTTCAACACAAAGTTCACAAAGCGGTTTACAGGCAAATAATAATTCAGTTAAATGGCTCCCTGTCCTAAAAGGGCTCACAATCTAAAAATAATGCAGAATACCACCACCACCAGCAGCCACTAGAAAAGACACTGCGCCAGGGTGAAGAGGGACAATTACTCTCCCACTGCTGAATATAAGAGGAACACCACTTGAAAAAGTGCCTCTTGCCCAGTTAGCAGGGGTAATACTGAATACAGCAGTGTAGTCTTTAAAAAACAAAAAACGTATGGGGCATAAAATAGGAAGTAGACAGGAGCAGATGTGAAGAAGAAGAGAGATGGTATTTGCTGGGATGGCGCAGAAATGGGCACTGTACTTTCCAAAGACACTTGGCCACTGCTTGATAGTGCTGCTGGGCCGTGCCCCATCAGCACCCAAGCTGAGGAACCAACCTGGCATGGTGACAGACATGTCATGTAGCGGGTATGCGGGGGTACGCGCGTACCTGTTCCTAGGATTAGGGCTGGCCCCGCCCATTCACCTGCCCACTCGTCGACTCTGTCGGCCCTCCGCTCCGCCCCCTGCAACATTTGAATTGCCTGCACGTTTGAGTTGCCTGCACGTTCTCAGAGCCAGGCAGGCAGGCAGGCAGTGGAACGAAGGAGACCGATGGCAGCAGCAGCGTGAGCAGGTAGGCTGCCTGGGGCTCCCTTCCGAGGAGGCGCAGTGGTTCCTGGGGGGGGAATCGGTAGCCCGCGCGGTGGCCCCGGAGAAGATCCAGGACTCCCGGGCCTTCTCCCGGGCCGCCACGCGGCCTACCGAGGAGGCGCGGCGGTTCCTGGGGGCGGTTCCTGGGTTCCGGCTATGACCTCACTTCCAGTGGGCAGGCCCCGACACAAGTGCCAGTCAAAAGTGAATACCTGTTGCTAAATCATTTAGATGCCATTACTGCATGGTGAGCCTGTTGCTCTGGAACGTTGACGAGAGGTGACAGAATGTCAGAACCGAGCCTCAACAGCTGCATTCTGTTTTAAATGGGAGATAATGAAAAGGTAAAGATAGCACAGAAGCAAGCACACCACAATGCCTTAGGGGGTTGCTTTCATCAGACCAGTCTAGTTCTCTTCAACTAGGCTGCTACCACTCCCTCCACAGAGCCTACAGCCTACCAGTTTCATTCAGGCACCTTCCCAGCCTTTCATGGGAGGGCATGGATAAGCTTAGCCAATGACTGCTTTCGTTCCTGCCCCACCCTGGTTCCCACCATCTCTATTTCGCCTCCTTTATCTGTCACTAAGGGAGATTTCTGAACCTCTCTTGAAAATAAGGTTACAAGTGAATGCCCTTTAACTCCAGCAAGATACAGCCCTGAGAGCCAGGTTTTGGGATGTCAGTCAATGGAAGCTTGCCATTCATCCTGGTTGGCAAGGGGTGGAATTGGGCATCAGGTGGAACACTAAGATTCTGCATCAAAAATGGCTAGGCAAGTAATATGGCTGGCCTATCTCCTAGGCAGGTAATAGTGCTGCAGTGTTGCATCCATTCACCACTCCTATCATTAAAACCTTTTTTTTTTCAACTTTGGCTGCAATCCTATGACCACTTATTTGAAAGTAAGTTCCATTGAACTCTAGGACACCTGAATAGATATGCATAGGATTAGGATTGCACTGTTTGTTTGGATAAACTGCTGGCCATTCAAAATAAAAATAAAAACCCTCATCAGAACTATAATGTTTTCATTATGCTAAGGAACATAGCCTTTATTAAAACATGTTAGCAGAAGTGCATGAGATTAATGGGCAAATTATAGTTTAGTTCACTAAGCTTCATGTCATTCACAGAAGTGTTACCTTCTAGATGCTATTTATGGCACTGATGCTACAGCATGGTATTTTAAGCATGCCAGCAGATCAGCATGCCAGCAGATCTTGGATATATGCTGTGCAGATCACCTTTGCATTCTTTCAACTATTTCAAGATAAATTGAAAGGTGAAAACTACATGCCATTGTGGCTTCAAAAAGTATCCTCTGTCCAGCATAAAGGGGGAGGTGAAAACCAGAGGCCAAAAATCTTGTTTGCTGGCATGTTTTCCAGCAAGGTAGCAGGGGTCAGAGAGGTCTGGCTGCACATGGGGCTTGCAAAGTGATAGGTGTCTGTCTAGAACAAGTAGATCAACAGCCACACAGAGGAATAGCTGGGATCTCACTGGTGGGCTTCCTTGTGGTCTGCATGACTGTGTGGAGAGTCCTGTGTCCTCTGATGGGAAGCTGTCAGTGGAGAGCAAAAAGAAACACAGAAAGCATGGTAAGACAAAGACATCATTCTCTGGATTGGAATGGCTACTTCGTGTTTGAGAAAGTATGATGCTACATGTGCATGTGCAGCAGTGCATTGTTGGGGGCAAGAAAATGTTGGCCCAAACCTCTCCAACATTCCATCACCAATGCAGCTTCAATGCATCCCTGAGGTAAGGGAACAACCCTTACCTTACCTTGAGGAGGTCTCTGTGACGGCCCTCCACCGCAGAATGCAACACTTTCCCCATTGGTATGGCTGCATCAGCAGTAGAAAGTTAAGGCCCAATCCTAACCAAACACAACTCTAGAGGAACACGTGTTCTGCTGGCATGTACTGTTGCAAAAGCGCTGCAAAGCATTTCCAGGTGGGTTCTGACTAAAGCAGAATTCCGGGATACCATTACTTCTCGTATAGGCCTATATTTCTGTGGATGCAGCCTCATTCACTTTCTTTTGTCACATCACACTGCATGCTGAAGTAGTTAATAGTATCATGGAGTTGGAAGGGACCTATAAGGTCATGTAGTCCAACCACCTGCCTGTAGCAGAAAATCCTCCTAGAGCTTCTCTAGCAGGTGCTTGTTGAGCCTCTGCTTGAAGGTCTCCTGTGAGGGAGAATCCACCACTTCCTTTGGCAATCTGTTCCACTGTCGAACTGCCTTTACCGTCAGGAATTTCTTCCTGATGTCCAATCGGAATCTCCTCTCTTGCAGTTTGTACCCATTGGTCCTCGTTCTACTGTCAGAGGCAGGTGAGAACAAATTTGTCCCTTCTTCCATATGACATCCCTTCAGGTATTTGAAGAATGTTATCAAATCCCCTCTCAGCCTTCTCTGGTAGTAATCATCTACTAAAATGGCCAGATCATTTTCACACATACTAATGCTAAGACAAGTATACCCAAATATGCTTCTAATTTTTCCTGCCCAAATGCAGAACTTAACAGTATATTT
This sequence comes from Lerista edwardsae, assembly GCA_029204185.1. Lineage (NCBI taxonomy): Eukaryota > Metazoa > Chordata > Lepidosauria > Squamata > Scincidae > Lerista > Lerista edwardsae. The sequence goes on from JAJKFI010000014.1 coordinate 4,720,876, forward strand.
ATCCCTGTTAACGTTCATTTGCCCGTTTTTCCATCCAGTCAAGATAATCATGAATCCTGTTTCTGTGCCCTCCCAGTTTGGGACATGTGCACATTTGATGAGAATCCCCTCTACTCCCTCATCCAAGTCATTTAGGAAGGTATTGAACAACACCAGGCTCAGGACAGAGCACTGGGACTCCCAATTCATCACTTTTCTCCAGGCTGATGAGGAGCTGTTGACAAGCACTCTCTGGCTATGGTCCATCAGGCAGCCATGGATTCACTCAACAGTAACATCATTGAGCCTACATCCCACCCGTGGGTTCACCTGGATCTCATGGGGTACCTTGTCAAAAGCCTTGCTGAAATCCAGATTTATTATATCCACCTCATCCCCCAATCTACTAAGCTACTCACTCTGCCATAGGAGATAAAACAGTATGACAGTATGTTCTTGAGGAAAGCATGCTGGCTCTTAGCAACCATGACACTCCTTGTTAAATGTCCACAGACAGATGCCTTGTTTATTTTCCTTAGGATTTTCCCAGGTGTCAGCATCAAGCTGGTCCATTGGTAGTTGCATGTATCTTCTCCCCCCTTTTTGAACACAGGGATCACATTTGCTTGCTTCCAGTCTCTCTGCACTTCCCCAATTCTCCATGAGTTCTCATAGACAGAGGTCCAAGATAACATCTGCCAGTTCTTTGAGCACCCTAGGATGCAGTGCACCCAAATTCATTAGAGCAGGTAAGTGAACCTGAGCCACAGATCCTCAAATGGACACACTAGGTTGTTTCTACTATGGCCGGTATAAATCCCCAAATGGGTGAAATAGGCAAGACATGTGCAGGGCTCAGTGAGTGTCATACCCTTAAACTTTTTCAGATGATGGACACACCCCAAATGTCAGCAAGATGTTACAACAAAGTGGTATTAAATATCATATGCATTCTAACACCGAAAAATGAAAGGCAAAGCTTTCTATGAAGGTGAAAACAAACTTATTTTCTCAGTTTACATGTAAAATCTGTGCAAAATAAATACTTCCCAGTCAAGCTGGTAAAAAATATGACTTTTATGGGAAACAGACAGAGGGTTGCTTAGAGCAATTGATCTTTGGTAACGAGCAAAGTTAGAGAGGCTGTAAAGGGCAAGGAAGCTTCCTTCCATAAGTGGAAGTCTTGCCCAAGTGAAGAAAATAAAAAGGACCATAAACTCTGGCAAAAGACATGTAAGAAGGTGATATGGGAGGCCAAGAAAAGACTTTGGAATGCATGGCTAGCAACATAAAGAGGAATAATAAAAGCTTCTTTAAATATATTAGGAGTAGGAAACCTACCAGAGAGGCAGTTGGCCCCCTGGATGGTGAGGGAGGGAAAGGAGAGATACAAGGGGACTTGGAGGTTGCAGAGAAATTAATTGAATTCTTTGCATCTGTCTTCATGACAGAGGACCTTGGGCATTTACCACTGCCTGAACCTTCACTTTTGACTAGGGAACTGTTCTGCCAAATTCTCCCTGCTGGGCCTCCCCGAGGGCCCCAATGCCCACACGAGGCTGACTAGTTTCCCCTTTAAGCAGCCTCAGAGATAGGCAAGAGGGAGGGGGTTCCTTCACCCACTGGTTCTCCTCTCTTCCAGCAGCCTTGTTTGGATTCACCAGCTGGCCAGCCTCCTCCAGACTGCCCTCATCACCAGCTTAGCTCAAGATATCCTAAGTCTAACTTGGCACCACAAAAATCCACCACCAACCAATAGGCAGTCAGCTTACCTAAGCCACACCTGCCTCTTCCACTCGGTGGCTCCAGGGGCATGGCAGCCATTCAACAATTCTCCAACCAAGACACCACAGGAACCCACTCACAGTTCCAATAACCAAGTATCCAGTCAGTCCTTCCAACAGTCAGTCAGACAGTCCATCTATAGCCACTTCCTTCCTTCCTTCCTTCCTTCCTTCCTTCCTTCCTTCCTTCCTTCCTTCCTTCCTACATCTGCCCGGTGCTGCACCTACCTGGTGCTCTCTTCTAGCACCTACCCAGGTCCCTTACTGCAGCTCCTGCTTCCAACTTTATACTGAGGCAGGCCAATTGGGCCAGCTTTAATTCATTATCCACACCCATCTGCACCTGTGCCAACCTCCCTTCATAGCCAGAGCCCTCATCAGCCTGCAGCTGTGTACCTGCTGCAGGCAAAGACCTTGGGGGTTAACCCTGTAATCCACAGCTAATATGGACAAGAGGCCACTGCTGATATCATTCCCTAACTCCTGGGGATATCTTCCACATTTTCCAATACAGGAACTAAGTCAGATAGAAGTTAAAAGAGAACACGTGTTAGATTTAATTGATAAATTAAAGATAAATAAGTCACCAGGCCCAGATGGCATTCACCAAGAGTTATTAAGAATGAAGTTGCTGATCTCTTGACTATAATAAACAACTTGTCCCTTAAAACTGCCATGGTACCAGAGGATTGGAGAATAGCAAATGTCTCAGCAATCTTTTAAAAAGGTAGGAGGGGGGGACCCAGGAAACTATAGGCCAGTCAGCCTCACGTCCATTCCAGGGAAGATGGTGGAATGTCTCATCGAAGACAAAATCCTAAAACCAAACCTTTGCTAGGGGAGAATCAGCATGGCTTCTGTAAGGGTAAGTCTTGCCTCACAAACCTTTTGGAATTCTTCAAAAAGGTTAACAGGCATGTGTATGTTGGTGAACCAGTAGATATTATATATCTGGATTTTTAGAAAGCATTTGACACAGTCCCTCACCAAAGGCTTCTGAAAAAACTTCACTGTCAGGGAATAAGATCCTCTCATGGATTGAGAATTGGTTGAGGTCCAGGAAACAGAGAGTGGAAATTAATGGGCAATTTTCACAGTGGAGAGAGGTGAAGAGCTGTGTGCCCCAGGGATCTGTCCTGGGACCAGTGCTTTTTAACTTATTCATAAATGACATGCATATGCAGTAAGGTGGCCAAATTTGCAGATGACACTAAACTTTTCAAGGTGGTAAAAACTAGAAAGGATTGTGAAGAGCTCCAGAAGGATCTCTCAAAATTGGGAGAATGGGCAGTAAAATGGCAAATGCGTTCTTAGCAATTGATCTTTGGTGCAGGTGGTACAGGAATTGCAAAAGGAACAAGAAATCATTTTTTTAAAAATGCTCCTTCCTCCTTGTTCAAATGGATGCTTTTTTGTAAATGGAAAAAGTTCTTAGGATGCAACCAATTGTTTTGTAGCTCTGTCTGACTGTTCTTATTGTTCAGGGCCTGTTGAAGATGCCTCTGGGACAGAAAGATCTGAACTGTTCAGAGAATCACTAATAGGTTACAGAGCCAGTTTTGTGTGCCACCTTTCTTGACCCTACAATCCACAATAATAAATATTTTCCCTTTTAGTAGTATAGGTCAGAAAAAAAGTTTTTCAAATGCTGAATTTATTTTGTGAAAGGTATTTTTTTTTTCCATTTTCTTAACTGTCAGTCTAAGAAGGATAAACCCATAAACAAAATGGAGAGGGTATGGGTCATTTTTCCATCTTCTGAGCTGTCAAATTGGTTACAAAATAAATTTATACAGAAGATGGGGTAGGCATTGAATGGAAGCTAGCGAAATACAACCAAAGAAATTCAGAAAGTAAAGAATGTGAGCATGCCCAGGGCTTCTCCAACTTCCCAGTGTTGAGGCAGCCCCAAGGTAAGGGAATAAATGTTCCCTTAGCTTGAGGAGGTCTCCATCACTCACCCTCCCCCCAAGCAGGATGCAGTGCACTCCCCGTTGGCATGGCTGCATCAGTGCTGGAAGGCTGGATAGGATTGGGCTCTTATACTATTACCTCATTGAAGGCATCATCATTTTGATTGAATTTGATAACCAAATCCTAATCCCCCTCGTTGGTGCAACCTTGCAAAAAAGGGGCATGTTTCCTGCGGAAAGGGGACAGACCAGGAGCTTCAGCAGGTAAAGGGGGTTTAAATCTCTTTACCTCTACATAAGCTTCCTGCTCAGCAATGGGTCTCCTTGGACCCGCACTAGCCATTTCATTAGCACAAGTCCAAAGAGGGAAAGGGAGCAGGGAGTCTGAAAAAAAGGGGGATAGGATGGCTTATTCTGCTGGATGTGCCTTCATCACCCCCTGCCACATCATACCTTCTTCCCCACACAGTTTCTGCCCCTCCCCACCCCTCCCACCTTTCTGCCATCTTACATGTCTCAGTGGCCTCTGCAGGTCCAGGTACACCTGGGAGAAGACCCAGGCCTTTCCGCCAGCACTCCAGCAGCACACTACTCAATGCACTGCTGGAAAGTGCTTTACGGCTGCTTTTCAGTAGCCGCCACCAGTGGAAAACATGCTCCACACATGCCACACATGGAACACATGCACCTGACATAGGATTAGGCTGTGAGGACTCAATCCTAACCTCGGGTTTGGCTGGCAGAGTTAAGCCAGCAAAGTTTGGCCGGCACAAGGAACACGGTAAAGTATATTTGGCCACTCTTGGAGTTAGAGAGACCAGCACACAGACGTGCAGCATCCCCTCTGACTCCGAGGGTGGTCCAAACATGCTTTATGATGGCCCTTATGCCAGCCAAACTTTGCTGGCCTTACAGTGTCATCCTAACTCCGGGTTAAGAATTGCACTCTTGACATCTGTGAGTCTTTAAAAACACAATGAATTTGTTTTTCTGGTTCTCAAGTACTGTATATAGCTTATCCTTACAGTTTATCCATTACTATTCTTGTAGTTTATCCTTCAGTGTTCAGTTCTATGAACATCTTCAGCTTCCTAGTTCATATAGTGCCACCGTGGTGACAATATCATGTCTAAATAGTGCTACTGCTGATGTTTCCGAATAATGGGCTTGCGAAAGTATTGTTAATACATTTTCACTGTTCACAATACCCATGCTTACATTGTAAACCAGGCACCCTAATCCGAAACTGACATTCTTATTTGCATTTAATAAGGGCACATTTCTTCCATGTTCCATTTTTGATGCTTCCTTGATCAGCATTCATTAGATTAGGCAGGTGAGACCAGTGCCTGTTCTTGGTGCATGCGGACGAGAATGTGATCATTTAACTCAGTGGTGGGATTCAAATAAATTAACAACTGGTTCTATGATGTCATAGCTGGAGCCAAAAAAAACCTGAAGCCAGCCAAGGTGAGCGAGTGGGCGGGGCCCAGCCATTTAACAACCGGTTCTATAGAACCTGGGCGAACCCCCTGAATCCCACCACTGATTTAACTCCTTTCTGGATCTCTTGTCCTTCTTCCTCATATGTGCATTTTCATCCGTTGATAGCAGTGGTTCTCAAACTAGGTTCGAGGCCAATTTTTTATTTGGTGATTTGTGAAACTGACCGGGTAGATTAGATGATGTGCATCAAGGTTTAAACAACCTTGATATGATGCCCATCACCTAATCTACCCTGTCAGTTTCACAAACCACCAAAAATTTAAAAAAACTTGCTACTTAGGGAGAGCACTGCTGCCCAATCACCATTATAGCCACACAGGCTTGAGAAGCTTCCCTAGGCCTGAGAATGCCTTATAAGGCAATGAAAACGCCACTTCCGGTTTTTGCTGAAAACCAGAAGTGACTTTTTTGTTTTGCCTAAACGGCCATTCTGAAGCCCACAGAGGCCACATGCTGTTGTGTTTGGCCTCTGTGGGCCACAAAAAACTCTCCAGGCCCGACCAGAGCTCAGCTCCAGTCAAGGTTGGAGGGTCAAAGAGGGTGGAGACTCCAGTGCGGTCTGATATCCGCAGATGCTGAAATCCGTGGATGTCAGATCCACGGAAAGCGCAGGCCCATTGTATTTGCATTGCTGTAAATGTCTGGAGGAAGATGGCTTCCTAGGCCCAATCTTTGAAGCATTCTTCCCTTGACAAAAACCCAGCTTCTCCTGGCCCATCTTCCTTCTACATGGCAGTGACTGTGGCGTGGAGTAGGTACCTGCTTCAGGATAGCATGCTACTGCCTATCTAATCACACACTAGGTCCCATGTTGTATTGTGAGAACACACGTGATAAAAGTGTTATCAGCAATTGAATATCAGGTTTTTTTTTAATCATTCATGGAACAAGCCCAAATATGTTTTAAGTGGAATGGGCCATATATACAGTATCTATAGCTAACATCGACGTAAACAGGAGGATATAAATGGCATGGTGTTACAGAAATAAGTATATAACACCCAAATCTCATTACTACCGTTTCTTGATACATTTTGATGTGCAATGTACTGCTTTTATGATGGTTTTATAAGGCTGTGATTTAAATTAATACTGTAATGCAAATGGGGACTCGAGGGCAAATAAAATGACAGTTTTTAAAAATAAAAACAAATAAAAATTGTGTTAAAAGAATGATGCTTTATGTCTGTATGTTTATAACCTCCTTAATTATTTATGTCATCTTGTCAGACTTGTAACCATGACCTCATTAAATGCAATGATCTTGTTACCAGTAGATTTCCCATCTCTCTAACAGCTGGGGAAATTGACACGATTCCTTCCCTGTTAACAATACAATATGCCTTTAGATAAGCCATCTGCGCATTGTTGTGTCAGAAAATGGAAAAGTCACAGAGATGTGTATCTTTGACATATTTCAAAATATTTGTATGTATTTGGAATCAAGGAATCTGAGGGGACCAAAATACTATTGATTCCATTTCCCTACAGCTCAATGCAGTCACTGTTGTGGATGGCATCAGAGGTTGGCCAGATCAGGCACTGAGAGCCAATGAGTTCCCCAGGGCCCACCTGGTAATCCCAGAAGCCCCTCAAGTCCCACTTTTACATGATAGCTGTCAAATATCTTTCTCTACGGCTTCCTCCCTCTTGAGTGATTGGTTGAGAGGCCAGGGGAAGGCGGGAGAATTGGCACAATTTTGTGACTGGTCCTTCCTCCTTCCTTTACTCCCCAGCCAATCATGTTGTTCTCAAGGGAACAGGCTGATGGATAGAGTAGGATACATGCATATACAGGGATATGCATGACTTCAGGCAAACTATTGGCAGGTGCTTCCCCCTCACCTAATATTAAGTACTATTTTTAATAAATAAATCTGTCTGAATGAAAGGATTTTCAGCATAAATATGGTAGCTCATTTGCCTTTGCAAAGCAAGTAAATTATGCTGTGTTTCCAGTACACCTGGCAATCACATTGTGGCACACGTAGAGAACCATAAAATATTATACAGTAGGTTACAGTGCAGAGATATCGCAATGTGTTCATTTAAGACTAGCCCGTTTTAAAAATATAAATTCGATTCATCAAAGTCACATTAATTTGTGGGTATTTTATTTTATTGACCAATCTTCTTGTTGGTCTATGGTAGAGCTGGCCTGGCAGTTTCTTATCATTAACCCCACAGCCCTTTGCTATCTCATTTGAATGTGTCTTCTTAAAGCATGTCCAGAATTGGATTTCAACTTATTAAAGAATTGAATGATGTGTCCTGACCTCATTACCAATGCTGATGATATCTGAAGACTTTCCTCATCAAGGCCAATGTAACCTACAGCCCAATCCTAACTGGGAATTATGACAGTGGAACAACAGTTCTGCTGTAGTAAATGGCCATGTGGCAGTGTGTGGTGTGTACTGTTACTGGCCATTTTGGAGCCACTATCACAAATGCGGCAGTGTCTGCGGTCTGCTGTCACTACTGGCTACCTGTGGAAGCACAGGTATGCTGGCATGGGAGACGGACAGTCGGAATGGGGTGGGGAGGAGAAAGAATGAGGGAGTGTCTGGGTGGAGGGGTTAGGTGGGAGATGAATGGGGGTAGGAAAGGGTGGTTCCTGATAACACCAGCACGCACCAGGATCCTAGCCCCTTTTCTCTTCCCCTAACTCCCCTGACACAGATTTGAGCAGACCCAGCTGGGAAGCAGTGACCAGCCCCAGAGTAATGGAACAAAAAAACTCTTTTATCCTGCCATCGTACCTGCCTCAGAGGGAAGCTGGGGATCTACTGGCGGGAAGGCTCTGGCCTTCCCACCAATGCTCCAGCGTTGCGCTACTCAGCTCGCTGCCAGAGAAAATTTTATGGTTGGCGCTGACTGCTTTACGGCAATGGAGCTCATGTTCTACTGCTGCCCAGCCTTGGGCTGTACTGTAGAAAAAAAGTATCATGTATTACTTAGCACTTGCTTATTTTTCTAAATATAGTAGATAAGTCAGCTTCCATCTTAGAAAAAAAGGGAGAATAAAAAACGTACTTGTCCTAATGCGTCCTCTGAGACTGTTAAACCCTCAGCATGGTCTCAGAAAGTAACCAGAAAAGTCCAATTCAATTTCAGTTCCTCTTTATCCCCCTTGAAAGCTTTTATTGTTTTTGATATATTTTAAATCACTGCCCCGTTCAATTGTCTTTTTATCTAAACATTGGTTATGAATTTCCAGAGAATATGCCTGTGGAGTAAAAAAAAAAAAATCATATACTGTATTTAATGGCTCATATTCAGAATTATGTGTGTGTGTGTCTGTCTGTGTGTTGGAGAGAGAGAGAGAGAGAGAGAGAGAGAGAGAGAGAGAAGCCTCTGATGTTCTTGTATCTCTAGACAATCTGAATTTTGCTGCAGGTTTAATGATAAACACAAACAGCCATGTGACAGTTCTGCTAGTGTAATAAAGCATATTTATCCAATTATACAATGATGATTTCTTAAGTAGTGCCCTCTTCTATGTCACTAGTTGGCTAGACAGTAACACGCATTTAAGCAACCAGTAACCTAAATATTTTAAAGAAGTGAGTATCCCATTTCTCTCCTATAATTTGATAAAGTATTCCATTAAAATAGAACATCCCTTATCTGATTTCCCCAAACATCCAAATGCCCACACAGCTCTGTGACATTGTAGCTCTTAGGGCCCAATTCCATCCAACTTTCCAGCTCTGATGCAGCCCTGCCACTGTGGTGTGTGCTGCAGTCATGGAGGCCTCCTCAAGGCATTAGGACATTTGTTCCCTTATTGCACATATTTGTACACAGTATTGAGCACATTTGTTCCCTTACCTCAGGGCGGAACCTGGTTGCATTGGTGCTGGAAAGATGGATAGGATCAGGCCCCTTAGTTTACTCTCTCAGTTCAAATATTACAGCTGCCATCTGAAAACCTCCTTGTATGTGAGAGCCTGATGAATGAACGCTATTCCCCCATATCAGGAAATATTGTCATCCTGTGGGTGTCTGCTCAGATGGAGACACACATCCAATGGGGCTTACTCCCAGGTAAGTATGTATAGGATTGCAGTAAATGTGTAAGACTTATTTTCTATAACAATACATAATAGATGTGAAGAATTATAGCAAAGTTTAAAAGCAGGTGGCATTTTGAAAAAACAAACGGTGGGCCCATCTTATCAGTGGACTCGGCATCCACTGATTTCAGTATTCACAGGGGCTGGTCTTGTGCCTGGAGGGCCTCAGAACACCTCCCAGACATGACAGGAAGCCACTTCTGGTTTGTGCTGGAGACTTTCGGTCACATCCAAAAGTGTTCTAAGGTGTGGGGAAGCACTTATGGTCATATCTTAATTAAAATAATTTTAATTATTTTAATGTTGTTTTTATTTTTTTAATTGTAAATTTTTATTTTATTTTATTTTATTGTTGTAAGCTGCCTTGGGGCCGAAAGGCGGGATATAAATAAAATAAAATAAATACATACATACATAAAATATCTGGGAGATCCTCTGAGGCTCTCCAGCTGCATATTTAATTTTCCACAGAATTCCGTATCAGCAGGGGGTCCTGAACAGATCTCTCGTGGATACTGAGGGGCCACTGTATAGTATTCCTGTGGGGGCAGAAAGCTGTTGCAAAGAAAAAAGGCTTCTAGTAATTACAGAATGTTTTTGTTGTTATAGTTTTGGGCCTCCCTTTTGGAAAATCTGGCTTTCTGTTTTCAGTCAGAAAGCCAGAATTAAAATAACAAGATGGCAGAAGACAAAAGAGAAGTAAAAAATGGGAAGGAAGGATGAGGGATGTGTGAATTGTATGAAAGGGATGCATCGAGTCAGGGAACAATCCTATACTGCGCTGGAATGGCGAGGCCAGCCGGCCGAGAGAGCATTTGCTCCCTTACCGTAGGGGAGGCTCCAGCCTCCCCTTTGCGCTCCTTGGATCTGCGCCTGCTAAATAGCGGTGGCAGATCCAAGGAGACCGCATGACCTGAATCGGGGCCGTGTGGACCTGCCCATGTCCCACTCACATACCGCCTTCCTCCTACCCTCCTCTCGCCAATCCCTGAGCCGTCCCATCATGGCGCCGGCCAGCTTTGGCCAACGCGAGGGAGGCGCTGCACAGGCACAACAGGACCGGTGCTACCTGCAGCACCGGTCATGTTGCCTTAGCACCAACGTGGGGGTGCCAATTGGTGCCCCTGCATCAGCACTAAGCATGCAGCGTTAGCACAACCCATTGCGCAGATGCTGCACGGTCCATAGGATTGCGCTGTCAGAGTACCAGTCACAGCCATTGATGACAAAGGGCAATATTTTATGAATCAAAAATCGTTCCTAATAGAGATCTCATTTGCCTTTCAATTTGGTCTTCTGTGAAAGCTGGTAAACACTTTTGGCACCCAATTATTGGGACAGTCCAGTAGTGTCATCCGGCAACGAGCTGCCGGAATGCTAGGCGGGACTTACCGCCTGATTGGCTGCCCGTCCATGACGTGTCGCCGCCTGCCCGCCCACCGTGCGGGCACCCATGGCTTCGGAGGGGGTGCCTGCTTGCCTAGGGGGCGCACCGGGTGCCTGGGCAAGCGGCGGAGGGGCACGCCAACCGAAGGGAGCCCGCGCGGCGGACGGGCAGGCGGCGACACGTCACGGACAGCCTGTCAATCAAGCGGTAAGTCCCGCCTAGCATTCCGGCAGCTCGTTGCCGGATGACACCGCTGGGACAGTCTCTACACTAATGTCATCCACCACCAGGAAACATCCACGTGATTGGGATGATGGATGTGATAAACAGCTTTCAAGTGCTGTAACTTCCACACGGAAGAGCTGTTATGGGGAAGAACTCTGTGGCAGTCTACGTGTAGGTGTTCTAATGTTACTTAATTGGATCCATGTAATCAACATGCTCTTTGAATATTTTCATTTCCCACAAAGTATTTCGTCCAAGCTAAACATTAAGGGATCCAAATTTAACTTTTTCCTTTCTTTTTTTTTAAAAAATTGACAACACTTTATACCTACACATCATCTTTTTTTTTCCTTTTTTTTTTTTTTTACAGAATAAAGTGTTCATGGTTCACTTTTACCATTAGCATTAGTGCTTTAAGACACGGGTGATATGCAAACAAGGGGAAAAGTTCCTTGACTATGCAGAGACCTAGATGCAATGGCTTGTGACACACACCTCAGTGGATTGGCATGAAATAAGAATATTGGGGTAAATGTACTGTAAGAAGAAGAGGGTAATCAGAATATATGTAAGACAATACCAGGACTCCCACTCCAATTGCCTGCTGATTGGCCAGTAGTAGGAAGATGTAGCTGCTGACTGAACACATTGGCCCTGGATGATGGTGTCATCACCAAGTGCCTGCTGGCAAGAAAACATGACCAGCAGCATAAGAGCTGGAGAAGACCCAGCTGCAAGGAACTTGTGTGCAGGAGGACTGGGCTGCCCAGAGAGGGAAGAGATGTTGAGAGTCAAGGGGAAAGATGAACAAGGAGAAAGACAGGACAATCAGGGATGAAGAGTGGAGATGAAGACTCCTATCTTCACAGGAGCTGGTATAGTCAGGGCCAGTGTTATCAGAAGGCCAACTCGGCCTACCTTGGGTTCATACCTCAGAAGGCTGCTGTATATCTGCATACCTTTGAGGGGAGAACAGTGCATCCTAACCTGCGCTGGACTAGGCAGAAGGCTGGTTATGAGGCAACTGGAGGTCACCTCGGGATATTTTCCCTTTATCCCCGGGTAAGTCCCAGCCACCCCTATGGGCAAGATCACTGGCACAAATCCAAGCAGCCCAGATAAGGTCTACTCGGTCAAGGACAGCCTAAGTGCTGGATCCGGGCTCCACTCCCTCCCTGGGCTGGTCCGCCCATCTCCCCCCTCCATTTGGGTCCCCTCAGCCTCCCTGAGACCCTGTGCTGGCCTCCCATCACTGGCCTTACCTAACTACAATTGCAGCACAGGGAGGACGGTGCACATTCGTGCGCCTGCCTCCCTGGCTCCAAGTGTGGTGCAAATTTGCTTTACGGTGCACTTGTAACACTCAGAGGCCAACACAAGCAACTTATGCCAGTCTAGAGTGCCTTTAGAGTGCCTTTAGAGTTTTATACAGGGTAGTTTTTGCAACCCATGTTAAAAATGCAACTTTTTATCTTATGATAAATACCTAACAGTGCTATGGAATATAGTTAATCATATAAAATCTTATGAAAAATGTCTCTAAGGTACACACACACACACACACACACACACACACACACACCCCTTCAGCTGCAATGTGCGGATAATTATAGGGTTGTGGAAAGGATTATTTCAAGATAATAAACAGGAAGCACTTCATACTCTCCAAAAACAGTATACATATTTTGAATATTCTTCTATCCAAAGGAGCCATTAGGGCTTGCTCAGGGCTAAGGGTAATGATGCATCTCTTCTTTGTGGCAGAGTGAAAGCATCTTTCACCTTATCAGAATTCGAGAATGGAGTTAACTTTATTCAAAAAGTCTGCGTATCTGACCCTCACGGCTGCCTCCTTCGAGATCTCTTTGACAAATGCATGTTTGCTAATCTGGAAGAAGCCGTGACACTCCATAGTTAATGTGAAGAACTTTGGCTCTGCCATTGGTTTGCTCATATATCAACCTTCTCAGTTTACACCTCTGAAGCAGAACAAAGGAGATGGTGAGGCCCATAACATTTATTAACATTGTACCCACTATTAATAAGCCTCAATGACTTTCTCAGTGAAAAACTGTTAGCAATTTCCCCTTCATATATTTTTTAAAAATATGACTGCTGCCTAAGTCTAAAAAATACAAGTGGCTGGAATGGATTCATCTGCGGAATATGCCAGTTGCTCGCTTGATTTATGAGCCAGGTTCTCTCTTTCCTTTTTTCCTTCCTCCTGATAGCAAGTTCTAGAAAACGTCAGGGACTGTGCACAGAGAACAACCCAATGGTAAATAGCTTTGGCAGAATATGTAGCAGTCACCGCAGGATGTCAAATATTTTTCTTAGCCTTTCACAGTCATACAATGACATCTGATTGTGTACAAGAGTGTCATTCATCACTTCTATAGCTTTTCTACAGCCTGATCCCAGTGGTGTCCTCAGCTTTTGAGGGGCCCTGGAGCAAAAGCCCTGTGGTAAACCCCAGTCATGTGCTCCCCTCATGCTTTGAAAAACACATGGCTGTGCCAGTTATCCCCTCATGGTGCCCTTCAGGCCATCACCCACAGCTTCAGCCGTGGCAGCAAAGGAGAGCTCCCTCTCAACTGCTGCCTGGTTCCCAGCATGCTTTTCCAATTGAGCACCCAATCAGAATGTTCTCTCCCCCTCCCTACGTGTTATTTAGGGCGTAATCCTAACCTGGAGCTAGTCCAGCATAGTTAGGACACAAGGGCCACCGTAAAGCATGTTTGGACCACTCTCAGAGTCGGGGGATGGCACACGTCTGGGTGTTGGCCTCTCTGACTCCGAGAGTGGTCCTAACATACTTTCTGGTGTCCCTTGTGCCAGCCAAATTTTGCTGGCCTAACTGTACTGGCCTAACTCCAGGTTAGGATTGTGCCCTTAATGATTTCTGGAAGGCCCTGACCCTGTATTGCAACAGGACATCTGGAAATTGTAAAACCAACTAGGGAAAGAAGTCCACTTCTCCTGCAGCTGCCCCCGTAGGATTGTCTGCCCCCGTAGCATTACCTGCCAACACATGACATGTGTTGGCAGGTAATGGTGAGGAGCTGCAGCAGCAGTGGGCCTTGCTGTTGGAGGGGTTGGTCAGGCATGGACGAAGGTCATATATGGCATGGACCTCTAGCCCACGTTCTAGGAGGACCTACTTTTGCAACCACTCCAGCTAATCCCATGCATGCTTGCATGTTCAGAAAGAAGTCCCATGTGTTTCAGTGGAACTTATTCCCTTGTCAATGTGCACAGTGTTAGTGTGCAACATGAATTACAATCTTCATTTTTCTTCTTCATTATAACCGAAGCTGAACAATTGCAGTTTGCTCAGGGGCCACCAGGTGAGTCCATGGACCAGGAGGAATGTAACTTTTGGTTTCCCATATCCAAGTTCAGTACTTCATTGATAAGATGATGCCATGTTTGTCTTGTGTGTGATACACTTATGTTCATATTTCACATTGGCACCCAGTTCTAATTTTATATCCACATGCTCCTCAATCTGACCTGAAAGCTTGGGTGAGATTAGCCGTTGCATTTCACCACAGGAGGATTTAGAAGAGGTAGAGGTTTGTGGAATTATTCCCCAAATAAAAAGCCCCAGAAAGCTCTTATGCACAGAGAGCATCTTTGGCCTTTCCCAGACGAGTCTTGCATGGGTAGATAACAAGAAAACTTCTTTCTGATTTTGTAAATTGCATGTTTCTAAGACACTATGTAAACTAATTTACCACTGTCCCACTGAATCTCCATCTTCAGCAGATCAAGGAGGATTTTGTGAACTGTGGTGTCAAATGCTAAAGAGATATCACGGAGCAACAGCCAATTAACCTTACCTGATTCAGTGGCAATCAATAGGACTAATGTGACCATTAGTGATTCCATTTTCTATACTGCCGGCTCAAATGGAGATGTACCTAAAACTAAAAAGATCAACTAGACTTCAAAAGCACTCTGAGCACAATGTATGTGGGGGGGGGGGGATACCAGTATATATAGATAGATTAAAGATTTAGCCGAGAGGGTTAATGCCTCCGTTTGCCCGAAGATAACACCTGAAGATCTCAAGGTCGTGAGCTCGGGACTGCAGGAAGTCTCTGAGAGCAGCAGACCTTGCAGCTGCGGCTGATTAGAAGCTGAGCTTCAGCTGCCTCGTGGGAGGAGGAGTGTGCTGAAGGTCAGCTGCGTCTCTGGTGTGAGCAGAGAAGCATCAGCCAGCAGAAGACAGACGGGTGGCTAAAGAAAGAAGGCTAAATCCAGAAAGGAAGATCTGAATGTGTGTAGTTCTTGAAAGACAGAACATTTCTGTAAATTGTAAAAACCTTTGGGTTTATGAAAAGTCTGCCTATGTAAACCGCCTTGAGTTGTAATCACTAGAGAAATCTAGTGATCTTAAGAAAGGCGGTATATAAATACATGTATTATTATTATTATTATTATTATTATTATTATTAAACAGTATTCCCAACAAATATAAATTCTTACATTGTTAATACTCTTTCTTCTCAGACGTTCTGTTTGCTTGTCCAGGCAGGTGATCTGATATTTCAAGTTCCTGTAAGAAGAGTTTCGATCATTATTTTAGAAATGTCTGGATTGTCTGGCAGCTCTTGAAAATGACAGCTTTTCCCCTATTTTCTTTAACAGAAAAAAGTTGTCTGAAGTAATTTTTGCTTCAGGGTATGATTATGGATTAATACATAAATTATTTTATGGTAATGTGATAAAATTTGTTCTCAAATGGGAATCATTTAACATTTCCTACTAGGTTCCAGGAAGAATGGAACTGGGGGGGGGGAATAGGAGAAACTAGGGTCCCAATCCTATGCCACCACCTCTTTTGGTGGCATATGTCCAAGGAGAGAAAAGGCACAGGGAAATATAAAAAAGAGGAGATAGGTTCCAGCATGTGCCATTGTCACTAGATCCACCCCTCTTGCCTCCTCCCTTCCCCAGTATGCCCTGATCCTCCCCATCCCCAAACACGATCTGTCCCTTCTGCTGACTTACCAGCAGCAGAGGCTCTAGGAAGGTCCGTGCCAGAAGTCCTTCTCTCTCTTGGTTGGCCCAGGATAGGATTAGGCTGTTACTCTTAGCCAGCAATTCAATATTACTTTTGCTCAGAATGCTCCAAGATGCTTTGTTTTGAACGTAACTAAAAATCTGGACCATGTTTAATACAGTGAGAGAGGACTGTGATCTGAACATGCTAAAATGAATTATCTCATGTCTGAAAATGAATGATCCCAGTTCTCTTGGGGTCTGTACTTGGAATCTTATTGTGACCTTGTGCAAATTACTTAATAGTTAGCTAACTCAAGGGACGTGTGAGGCTTTAATTAATAATTAATTAATATTTCTGAAGCACTTTGAGTTGAATGGCTGTTTATAAAAGCAGAGCATTATTATCTTCAAAAGGGCTCGTTAAAGCTGCAGCAGTAATAGCCTACTAATAGGCTAAGGCCATCCCATTTGTTTCCCTTTATGAAAGAATAAATTATATTCCCAATGTGCAAAACAGCCTAAAGATGAAACTTGTTCCAACATCGTAGCTGCGATACATGGGAAAGCTAGTAAAATAAAATCATTATATCAGCAGAATTTATAAGGAGTCTGGATGTGTACATGTGAGGAGGAACAAGGTCATGCAAAACATGATAACCAAATTACATGGGTATTGTGATAGGTTGTAAGCAATAGAAATATGAGGCCACTTTTTTGTCAAAGAAAGGAAGGGCAGCTGAGCTTTCTCAACACAGTATTATTAAGACTATGCAGTATGCTTGCTGAAATGAGAATCGTTTGATTTTGCAGCAATAGCTTCCGGGTTCATATAAATGAAAAGGAAAATTTAGCACTCATGATTTCTGAGACTCTTTTTCCCCCTTTGCTTGTACTTACAATGCATGTTGCCTCAGAAGTAAGCCCTATAGCAACGGAGCTGCCCTGGAGCAAACGGAATTTACTGTTCTCCCAGGGAGCATCTTATTTTCCCGAATTCCCCCAAACCTCGCATTGGCCAGCCACATCTGCGTTCCATCATCCCAGCAGGCTTTGCACCCACATATCCGGGCAGACGTGGCTGGCTGGGGTGAGGTTTGGGGGAGATCAGGAATGAGGATAAGAGGCTTGCCAATGGAAAGGTAAGCTCCGTTCACCCTGGGGAAGGATTGCAAAGGGCACAGGATCCAGCCCATGTTAGGAGAGGGCTGTCCTTTAGATAGAGGTGTGATATTTCAATGATAATGATAATGATAATCACACACACACCCAGAAACTTCCCTCCAAACAAAATGCCCTTCTGCCAGCCCCTGCCAGCCTCTGCACCACCTGGTGCAATCTTACCTGTGCCAGCTGCTTGCAGGAATGGTATCACCAACACAAAGCAGCATTAGGATTGCATTGTAAGCGGGGGTGGGGACGACGGCGAAACGGAGCGGTACGCAACGGGCGAGCTGCCGCTCACCCTCCCGCCCAGCGTTCCGGCAGCATGACACCGCTGATTGTAAGTCTTACAATGGGCTTACTTCTGGTAAAAATAAATAACATCACTTCTAAACACCTCTGTTTATAATCGTAATTTATAAAAATGAGCCCTTAGAACAGAAGCAAGGCTTCTCATTTTTGTCACACACAAATCTGCGGAAAAAATAAAACCAAAAAAAATCACACCTCCTCAGAGGTGTCTCCTCTGGATCTCCTCAGACATAACGGCAGTCATTTGTGCTGTATGTCTAAGAAAAGGGGCAAAGTGATTTCAAAAAGACGGGATATGATCCAGCATGAACAACTGCTGCCGGATCTACTGCCTCCCTCCCCTGACACACCCTTGGTTCCTTCCCCCGCACACCCTTTTACTCCCTATTCCTGTCCACAGCCCACCCCTCTTGATAAATTTCTGGAACCTGAAGAGCTGCTGCCACATAAAATAATCCTCTTACTATGTATGGCTGCACACAACAACATTAGTTTCAGCAGTGCAAGGCCCCAATAGGATTTTGAAAGGAAAATGAAAAATCCTAAAAACACTTGTGCAGGAGGGATGTGGTGGCGCAGCAAGTTAATCCGCTGTTGCTGGGCTTTCGACCGCAAGATTGGGAGTTCAAGACTGTGTGATGGAGTGAGCTCCCGTTGCTTGTCCCAGCTCCTGCCAACCTAGCAGTTCGAAAGCACCTAAAATGCAAGTAGATAAATAGGGACCACTTCGGTGGGAAGGTAACGGCGTTCCTTAGAGTCATGCCGGCCACATGACCATGGAATCTTGTCCTCGGACAAACGCTGGCTCTACAGGCTTTGAAACGGAGATGAGCACCGCCCCCTATAGTCGGTCACGACTAGACCATTCGGTCATGGGGAAACCTTTACCTTTATCAGGCACTGGCATAGCTAATGAAAGTGTAGCCCAGTGCAGAGGGCAAAAAGATGTCCAAGAAGTGACATCATCGCAGGAAATGGTATCATGGTTGTATTTTCATTTTCTTGGATTTTTTGGCATTCACTTTTGACAGAATGGAGACATTACACTCCAATTTGTTGCCTTGCATTCTGCTTGAAGTTCCATATTGAACGATATATAATATGGCAGTATTATTCCTAAAAAATGTTATTTTTATATGACAGTTGTATTTTCGTTTTCTGGTTTTTTAGCCATAATGTTTGATAGAGTAAAGATGTTACACCTTGGTTTGCTTCATGGCATTCTTCATTAAATTCCACATCGAATGGTACAGTATATAATATGATGGTATTATTCATACATACCAAGGGTTTCACCATTTCAGCCACTAGTGTCAAGCTCAGCTTGTGCCCCCCTGAAGCTTGTTGCCCGGTGCAATTGCACCCCCCCCTGCACTTCTTTAGCTACACTCCTGGTATCAGGACTAGCTGCTATATTCTTCCTTAGGATTTTTTGCATTTAAGGGCCTGAGCCTAAGGAGCCCAACATGGGATACACTCGTACTGCCCACGTCTCTTTTGCAAATGGTGCCATAAAGCATCTCCATTGCCAGCAGTAAGCTGTTACCGCCGGTGTTGAAGCAGCACCATGGAAATGCTGGAGCACTGGTCACTGGCGAGCAATGAGTTCGCCTCTCAGGGCATGAGCCATTCAGGGCAGAGCAGGAGGGTGTTCTGGGGAGGGGTGGGTGGAACAGGGTGAGACCAGTGGTGACTCTTGCCACCAGTTTCCAACCTCTGAGTAAGGCCGCGTGGGCTTATTTGGAGTCCCTCGCTTCTACATCAGCTAAATAGCCAGTGCAGGAGCGAGTAAACCTGTCGCCCACCCTGCACCCTTACAGGGAATGAGGACAAATGGAGGTTACTGCGGCTGCCTGGCTGCCATGGGATGCTGCAGTAGCCACCCAGCAGCCAGGCAGTTCTGGATTGGACTCTGTAGATAGAAAAATATAAGTGATTCTGTTGCAGGGTAGATGCAGGTACATTGACGGTCATTACTATGTACCTACTTCTAGATTCAAAATGGGAAGCAGCCCTCAGCCAAGAGAAATGCACTGGCCATTATGTAAGTTTTGTGTATCTTTGATGGTTTGATGGTTTCACTGATTCGATTATATTCTGCTCTAAGAACACAGTTTTGCTAAAAGGTCCCATGATGGAAAATTAATATGTGCAAGCTTTCTTGACATCACCATAAAAGTGGTTGATATGAATTTTAATCTAATTTTTATATTGCTTTTTAAAAACAATAAGTTTATTGTGTTTGACTGAGGCACTATACAGTTTACCATAAAAAAGAGGAAAGACAATTCCGCTCTCTGTATGGTTCTTAAAATAGAATAAAATTGCAGGCAAAGGCGAAAATAATATTCAACCAGTTTAGCATTTTTTCCAGTGGCCAGATTGTGAACAGGGACCATTTTTTTTAGTTGATAGGTAAGCACTTCACAAACTTTTGTTTCTATTGTTGAAAAGTATTATATAAATATGTTATTATTAAAAAGCATTTTATCATTGCCACACAAAATCTATAAAAATCCTTTCTATATTTTCCAATGATTTCTTGTCAGTACTTTTATACACATGCAATCTTTTAGCTTACTATAGTAATAATACGTAATAGATAGGGGTGTTTGAAAATGGTATATTTTTTGCAGATTTTGTGATTTGAAAGGGAGAAAATGCTGTGTTTTTATTCTCATTCCACCTTATTTTTATTAATGTAAATGCTTTAAAAGTGTACTAGGTAGGTGGTGTACAGTGTCAGCCGCTGTAGTCACAGTAATTTCTAATTGGAAACATAGTCTATTGTAATTTCTTGAAAATATCTGAAACACCAAATTGTGGTGTTTTGTGATTTTAACCTGATAGGCTAACACCTGAAAGTTGGTGTTTTGTTTTTATGCATTATTAACAACAAAAAAAAAAAAACCTAAAAAATAGAGTAATTTTATAACTAATAAAATAATAGAATATTTTTTATCACTTGCACCTTTAAAACGGGGTACCATATCCAATGATATCCAATGATGGGTACCATATCCCATTTTGTGTTGAAAAGCGGTATATAAATACTAGTGATTGATTGATATCCTATGATGACAACTATGATGAAGTCAACTATGATGTTCCCACCTTCTAAGCAAGGCTGCATGGCCAGTAGATGCATCACCCACCCTGTGCCTTACTGTGGGAAAAGGGGACAAACATCCCCCTTTCCCGTGGATCCTCCCGGGGCTGCAGCGATAGCCTCTTGGCTACCACTGTGCTGCCGGGCAGTTGGGCAATTCAATCCTGCCAGTCTGCCAGTCTTTTAAAAAGTCTGTTGACACATGAACTGAGCACATTTAAAAGTAACTTGAAACTTTGTGTAGAAAGAAAAAAACCAAGCTAGTCCTACTGATCAGAAAAGGGCATTTGCAGCAGACACAACACAAATGGCAGTCCAACCTACATACACATGTAGCCAAAGTTATTGGCACAAGTATAAGCTTCCTGTCAAAAGCCTGAAAAACTAGGTGTGCATGTGTACGTAGGGTGGACTGCCATTCTTCCTTGTTGTGCCTGCTGCAAATGCCCTTTTCTGATCAGTAGGGCTGGCTTTTTTTTTTCCCCTACGCAAGGTTTCTAAAGTTACTTTTGAAGCTGCTCCGTTCATTTTTCCAAGGAGATGATGGTATTTTTCTGATACTGAGAAACAGGAGATAGTTGCTTAGGCTGGAACTGTGGAAATTTGCTAAAACAACAAAATAAAGGTTTCAAAGAGTGAGGGGGAGACAGCAGCATGAGAAGATTAGAGTGTATCTTTCGGAACACTGCATTTTATCAGTTACATACATATTTATGAATGACCAGCGCCACTTCCCCGGAAGGTCTGCATTCATGGCCTGGCATCATGATGATAGAAAGTCCGGTGCTACGTTCCGTCTGCTTTGGGAGCAGAATTTCAGGGCTGATCTATTGCACTACCATCTAAGTGCAGTTTACGTCCAGTTGGGAGCATATGATTTAATCTGATTCCTCACTCTCAGGTGACTCCGAACCTCTCTTTGAAGTAATTTTGTACAAATTACTTTCCACTGTGCTGCATAATGAAGAGAAGCCTATGTGGATTTTGCTAAACTTTTAATAAAAGAGATTTCTCCTGAATCAAAACTCCATAGCAGACAACATCCATACAAGGGATTTAAAGTGGCTTGCAACAGTCATTTTGAAAGCATTTTTTTTAATGACTGCAAAAGCAAAAGCAAAATGATCAATAACAGCAATAAAATAAGAAAGAACAAGAGAGACAGAAATCAAAATGAGCATTGTACTGTACTGTACGTAACAAATGGTCAAAGCCAATCCTATACACACTTTCCAGGGAGTAAGCTTCATTGAATACAATGGAACTTAGTTCTGAGTAGACATGACTAACATTGCAGTGAAAGCCTTCCAAAACTGCAGGGCCTTTAATTTGTGGCTGAATCCTGGCAGGAAGGGTGGCAACTACAAGGCAGAGAATGCCACATGGTGGAGGCCACCACATATTTATATTTATTTATCCAAATTGGGCTGTTTATGAGTGGGGCTGGTTATGAGTACAACCTTAAAAATGTAATTTAAAATGTAATTTTAACAATGTAAATTAAAAAGTGTGATTTATTAAAAAACAATGACCTCTTATGCTTAATATCATCACTTTTGGCCATGCCAGCACAATGATGTCACTGATGATGCATTGAGCAAAGGGCAACAGAGGCAAGCAGAGTGAAGCAGGTTTTGTGATTCCAAACAGGATCTCACAAATGTGGCCAGTCCATACCAGCAAGTTGTGGGATAGAACTGCTCAAAGAGAAGTGATAGCATTATGTTAACTCCCCGCCCCCAACCCACAACACACAGATAGAGAGAAAACTATGGCAAGGTTTTAACCTTGCAACAGGAACAAGAAGTCTCAGAATTTTGAGAGAAACTTTGAATGCCCTGGAAATGTTGGAGTAGTGGTGGAAATGTTTTATCTTTCTCCTGGTGATTACGGCTATGCCCACAGGCACAGAAATTCATAGGCACAGAAACTCAAAAACCAGAGCAAATCCAGCCTCATAGTAAAACAGCACTTTCACTTTTATGCAAGAATGACAGAGCTACTGTGCACTGAGCACATCTGGAGACATGGGGTCGAATCTGGAAATGAGCAACGCAATTATGCTGCAAGTTTCTAATTTATTCATGCAATAACTAATAAAGCACATCTGTCTTGTCCATGTATTCCACATTATCTGGAATTTGAATCATTTTGCTACTATGTTGGCCTTTGACTCGGCACAACTCTGGCTGGTAAGCAAGCTTATGAATCTCAATTCAGATCACCATATCTGTTCTCCATGGTATATTTGCCACAGGAGAGTTATGGGACCAGGTGTGTGACCAAAGATCATTATACTTTTGTCGCATTTTTCACGGTACAATAAGCAAATCTCATAAAAAGGCCGACAAACGTAAAATAACAACCGCCTGCATTATTTCAAACCAGCAATTGAATTCTATCAATCACAGTATCCTTTACTGTCAAAAAAGCAAACAAGAGCGGCTTATGCCATGGACACGGCAAAAAGCTTAGGGCAAATTAAATTAAATTAAACAGCCTAATCTGCAAAAGAAATGTACTTGAAAAACGATGAACATAAAGTGGCAAAAAATAGCTTATAGGCGCATATAATTGGCAAGAGTCTAGACATCAGTGGGTGAATGCAGAATAACAAAAAGCATATGAACAGATACAATCAAGTTCCGTGCTTAGAACCTGCCAAAGTAAATCTGAATATGCAGAAGATATTTAAAATGTGAATGGGATGCAATTATATTGTGATATCTGAGAAAAGCTGTATTAGTAATATGCCCTTAGATTCTTTATACTCTTGGTATGTTTCAAGGGCAGTACATTACTGAACAATTCTTGCTTGTATGGTGAAAAATGATGCATCAGCATAACATAGTAGGTCATTTTAAATAGAAAAAAAAGGAACTGCAATATAATTCTATCTTATACAGCATGTTCCATCCTTGAATTAAAAATAACCAGAACAGCAGCAGCACCGTCGTTTAAAATAAGCATCTTAAAAATAAACAAAAGCATAAATGCAAATGCTCCCTAGTTCTGGAAGTTATCAAAGTTTTATACAGAATATGAGTATTAGCTCAAGGGAACTTCAAATGTATGTACTGATTTAACATGAGAGGGAGACTCGGTTCTTGTCAATGTAACACAGCCTGTTGTGACATCAAACTATAGATGTACTTTGATTTGGATGGATAAACAGTCGGCCCTCATTATCTGCAGGGGTTCTGTTCCTGGAACAGCCACGGATGCCAAAATATTAAAATATTCAGACTGTTTCCACAAGAGGGACCTGACTGGAGCTGGGCTTCCCCGGTACTCAGAATGCTTTATAAGGGCACAAAAACATCACTTCTGGTTCCCTTCCCCCCCCCCCAAAAAAAAAAACTGGAAGTGGTTGGCATTTTTGTGCCAATAATAATAGACATTCTGATGGGCATCGCTCTGCACGGCCTCTGAGGGCCTCAAAAAACCCTCTGGACCTTCCATTTTCTAAAGTTAAACATACAACTTAAAATACCTTCCAGCATGCTTTTCTCACATAATTGTTATTTTTTTTTTATTTGTGTTTCATGTTTTTATTATTTTTATTTGACTTTTCAGCCAGTTGGTTTTCGGCTTACAATTAAAACCAACATAAATGCACTGGCATGTCTCTGTACCTGCGGATAAGAGGGACGCTCCAACCCCCCATGTCCTGGACCCTCCAGAGGCGAGGGGGGTGATGTTACCTCCGGAGGCTTTTCTGAGCCCCACAGAGCTTGCCTTCATCCACCCATAGCCTTCTTGGGGCTCAGAATGCCTCTTAGAGGCAAAAAAAAGTGCAACTTCCAAGTTTTGGCCGAGAACCGAAAGTGACGTTTTTTATGCCTTTCAAAGGCATTATGAGGGCCGGGGAAGTCTCTGAGGGCCTCCAAAGACTTGCAGGAGAGTCCGGGGGAGACTGTTTCCACGGATAATTGGAGCCGCGAATACGGGATCTGCGGATATGGCCCCCCCCGTACTATGCTGTTAGTGATAGGTTGGAGCTGCAATTAGCAATATGTTGAGTCCTTCTCTTAGTGGCAGCATAGTGCTGGGGACCTTGGGGTATAGCTTTTATTTGGCCCACCATGGCACCCCATGCATTAGCTGCTATTGCTGCCACTGATCCTGAGGGGTCAGCCCAGCCAGGTAAGCCCTCTGATTAGTCACTGTTGAACCCAACAGACCCCTGATCCCTAGTTTCTTCTAGAACCTGCCAGATGAGTATAAAGTCCTAGTTCTTCCTTTCAGAGGGAGGCTAAGAAGGATGGCCTCAAGGACTGACTGAGAGGCAGAATGCCAAGGAGCAGAAACAGCTCTTCCATTAGACTTCTGTGGGTGTTGTTTGAAGACTAGGCTTGTGAATAGGCATTTAATTCTCTCCAGGGATCCCTGTGACATGGCAAGGATAGATACATCAACAGTTTTAAGTAAAGATGGCTGACAACCTCATGACTCTCTGCATGAAAAGCGGAATTTTAGAGCAATAAACTACAGAATAGATGAATAGATTGAAAATGAGCACATGATGGATAATCGGGGAGAAATAAATAAGAAGTGTGTGTGTGTGTGTGTGTGTGTCCGTCCGTCCGTCCGTCTGTCCGTCCATCCATACATACACACACACACACACACAGAGTTAAGAGGTTCAAGAGCTATGAGAAGCCAAGGTAATAAATATAGAAATATTTTTAAAGGAAACAAATAATCTAAAGGCATTGACCTGCGCTGACATCTTTACTTAGAATTGTATGTTAGAGTTTTTTCGTTTTTTCTTTTTCTTTTTCTTATTCTTTCTTTTGGCACTTTATGATTCTGTTTTTATCTTTAATTTACTGAAAATAAAAATATATAAAATTCATGATGGGGATATATTTCAAGCCATGACGGGGTGGGGGTGGGGAGATAGGGAAACTGAATGCACCTATATTGATAGCCTTTTGTTTTTGCAGCATTGCAGCTGTTGATTGCCTTCAGGCTTTGCAATGGGAGCCAGGTTGTTTTAGTCCAGGTTGTTTTCATCATTATCGTGTGTGGCTGTGAGAAGGGGGTGATAGCATGGCACAAAGCATTCTGTTGGGCAGCCCATCCTAACCTGTGCTGGTGCAGCTGGGCCTTTTGGCCCACGCTATATCCAGTACAGGTAAGGAGAAGGTTGGAAGTCTCCTTGGGGTATTTTTCCCCCTTACCCCCAGTAACAATCTCAAAGGGGCTGCTCAGATTTGTACCATCTAAAGGTTGGCGGACGTCCAAGCAGCCCCATGTGGGGCATTCAAGCCCAGGAGGGAAGACAGAATACGGTGGAGGCCTCCTCTGCCAAACCCACCCAGTTCTATCCCCTCCCACCCCGAAACTTCTCATTCTGCCCTCCAAGTGCTTTTCTTACCTTCACCAGCAATTGCTATTTTATGTGCTGGCAGGCCAGCCCAGACTTTCCACTGGCACTGCCTGCATTAGAGTCATAAGTGTGCTTTCCAGCATGTTTGCAACACTCTAGGCTGGTGCATTTGCCACTACACCGGCGGAGCCATAGTTTAGGATTGCACCATGCATACACTTTCGGTTGAGATAAGCCCCCATCTTGGTTGAGATGAAATCCAGCACCCCCAACCTGGCACCCGGGGCATTTGTCCCCCTTGCACCCCTTCAGCCTCTGCTCTACTGAAGTGAGGGCAAAATTAAGCAATGAACCACACTGTGTTCAACGAATGCGGTAAACCTGAGGCTGAATTTACTGAATTTAGTGTTAGCAGTAAATCCCATAGAACACAATGGGATTTACTTCAAATGAACATGCTTAGAATGAGGCTACAAAATTATTTTTTCCTAATTGTGTGCTACTATTGCAAATGTATTGCTGCAAAATATAGAGGACAGGTTGGATTTTACCTAAGGGTGTTTTGCTAAATTATGATGACAGTTGCAGTCCTACTAGTTGACAACTCCCAACCAGCTGTCTAAGGTAGCCCTGTGCACAGGGCAGCAATTTACTTGGAGAAGCAGATGGTCAAGAAAGGCACCTTAGTGCATGCATTTACTTAGGAACTGCAATGGAAAGAGAAGGGAGGAGCAAGATGTTGAGGTTGTATTGTGATCCCAGCTAGTCATGGAGGCCAGCTGTGTGGTGTTCTTCTTGTAGAGCTTCTGCAAAGCTGACATGTCCCTGCAGAGTGATCCAACTTCTAATATAGGAATTTAGCAGAGGTTAATAGATGTGGTGCAAGATGGTGGGTGTAAGAAAGGTAAGGAACCCTGGTGAGCCCTAACCCTTTCTGTCCCAGTAGGAACTGTGAGGGTGAAAGAGGAAAGTGCAAAAATTGTCTTGAAGCTCAACATTAAAAACACTAAGATTATGGCAACCACTCCCATCACTTCCTGGCAAATAGAAGGGGAAGAAATGGAAGCAGTGACAGACTTTATTTTCCTGGGCTCCAAGATCACTGCAGATGGTGGTTGCAGCCATGACATTAAAAGACGTTTACTTCTTGGGAGGAAAGCTATGGCGAACCTAGACAACTTAATAAAAAGCTGAGACATCACCCTGCCAACAAAGGTTCACATAGTCAAAGCTATGGTTTTCCCAGTAGTAATGTATGGCTGTAAGAGCTGGACCATAAGGCGGAGCGTCGAAGAATAGATGCTTTCGAATTATGGTATTGGAGAAGACTCTTGAGAGTCCCCTGGACTGCAAGGAGATCCAATCGGTCAATCCTCCAGGAAGTCAAGCCTGATTGCTCCCTGGAAGGACAAATACATTCAAGTAGAATGTTGGGAACTGCTGAATTAAATCAATAACATTGTTGTTGTTGTCGTTGTCGTTGTCGTTGTCGTCGTTGTCGTTGTCATCATTGTCGTTGTTGTAATATTACTCATGCCTGCTGTATATCTGTCTGTCTACCATCAACTTTTATTTGGCATCCATAGGGTTAACATTTTGTTTTCGAAAATAAATTTTGAGCAATTGTATGAAAGACCCCCCCCCCCCAAAACCAACCCCAAATTAATTCTTTTATAACTTTTTGAAATTTTTTAAAAACATATTTAATCTGTAAGATGATGATGCAGCAAGATGAATGAAGCATGTAATGTTTTAGGACAAGATTTTTTTTTTACTCTGAGAACTCAGTAGAATTGCCCCCCCTTCCATGTCTGCTTGAAAGAGAAATACAACCAGTCTACAATATTAAAATCACAAAAAGGACACATGCAGGCTAACAATTGTCAGTGAGCTGTGTAATTATATCTTATGTTTAAAATTATAGCAATAAAGTTTATCGCTATTGTCCCTAGTAAAAGAGGACAGGCTATATATTTCTAGCTTTGACACATAGTCCTAAATCGTGATAGTTTTATGGCTAAAATACAGTTTGTGTGTGCAGAATCAGTCTTCTACCAAATATGAAGCAGTATCAGCAATTCCTGCCAGAATTGAAGGGCGGGATATACATGTTTTTAAATGAATAAAAAGTTACAAGCTGGTGGTTTATCTACCACTAGCAATTGTGACACTTCACCCTTGTCTAGAACAGATTGCTTATGTGACAGATTTTCGTATGGGTGCATGCTGACAGCCCCAATTTGGTCCCTAGTGTTAAGCACTCTGGTCTTGAAGGTTTTCTCAATGCCTTTGTGCAAACTGATATATTAAATGTTTAAGAAAGGGTCCTGCTGAATTCAGCGGGAATTATATGTACAGAAATATTGCAATGTGAACCCATAATTAGGCCACCTGGATCCAGCCTGTAGCTGTAGTTTAAAAGTATTTTAACTATTAACTCAGTAGTGAAACTTTATAGCATGAAAGGAGGTACTTGGTATTATAGCATAGTAGACTATGACTAGCATGACTATGGCAACCTTGTGGCACTGCCCGAACCCTACTGGAGTGGCTGATGGCTGAGTAAGCAAGATCTGACTGTGTTGCTGCTTGACCTTTCAGAAGAGGCATGGCTTGGAGAACATATTTCTTTTCCTTTCACAAAACTAGATTCAGGGTCATCCAATGATATTGAAGATAGACAAAAGAAGGTACTGCTTCATACAGTGGAATTCAATGCCACAAGGTGACTGCTAGCTAGCTTCCATGGCATTAAAAGGGGATTAGGCAAATCTACGGCATCCAGGTGTACCCAGAATTAATTAAGATGACTATGTGTTACCTCTGGGTTTAGCAGCAGTGTGCTTCTGAATACTGGTTGCAGATGAGCAATGGTTGGAAAAGTGTCCTTGTTGGCTTCCCAGAAGCACTGGGGAAACAGGATGCTGGACTAGATGTAATGGGCCTTTGATACGATTCAGCAGGACTTTTCTTATATGCTTAAGAAGAAGGATGCAGAACAAATCCCCTCCTATGGGGAAAGCCCATTCCTGTGCACAGCTGGCATCTCTAGCAGTGATGGCAGGGGCGAACCTAAAGTGCAGGGCGGGTGCAATTGCACCAGGCAACAAGCTTTAGGAGGGCAACAAGCCGAACTTGACATTAATGGCCAAAGTTGTGAAAACCTTGGTATGTATGAATAATACCGTCTAATAATACCCTTCTAATACCATTAGAAAGATAGTTTAATGCAGGATGCAATGAAGCAAACCAGGGTATAATATCTTTGCCCACGCACCCTCAATAAAGGCAGAAGACTGTGGCTGGATGTTAACTGGGCCACTTTATTAAATATGACAATTCATTATTTGCAACAGGGACCAACTTCAAGGCCATATTTTTCCTTATCAGGTGCCAGGCATTCCCTTAAGGGGGGAGATGGCCTGACCGTCCGTCCCTCCTGAAACTCTCATTGGGCGTACCAAACAACTGGAGAACAGGCGCAGTCATCAAGCTTAGCCTGCCTGTCTTAATTGCCCCCCACAGGAGGGGGGACCCGGGCAGCTGGCCAGTGCAGCTGAAGGCGAACCTCTCAGCCTTGCCAACCAGTGGAGAGGTTTAGCTCGACAACTCTTCGAGCCTAGTGGGCATCATCGGAGCTGCCTTGCCATTCCCTTCCATCTTGCTGCCTCGGCATGGACACCGAGAGCTTCCCTACCTGCCCTTACCCTGCACCTTTCATGTAAAGTGACCAAAACAAACACACTGCCCTGATAATTAAAACCCCCACCAGTCTGGAGTAGGCAAAAAGAACCCATCCACGGCCAATCAGGTGAGAACTAAAAATTCCTGCCCAGCCCGCTAAGACCGACCAGCTAATCCCAGACTAGCGAAAGGGTGGGCGGGTGGGGTCACTGTCTGGAGCCGCAATGAGGATTACGGAGCGAACACTCCATACTCCCAGCCTTTTTGAGCAGGATTGGGCTGTCAGATAAGCTAACTACAGCTGTCTGAAGTCAATCCACATACAAATGTGTGCTTTTGCTTTATGCCCATTGTGTGACTGGAGTGTCTCATAAAGGGTAAATAATTAGCTAGAATCTTCCTAGCGTGGTCCCCGTGTCTCTTTTCTAAGAACTGAGGGAGAGGAGTTAACAAGACTCATTATTAGTCATCGTTAAACAGAGAGTATTGAAATCAACAAACAACTGACTGGCAATTTAGCTCTCCTTCATTTCATTTTTTTCCCCTCAAAACAAGCAGATTTGCGAAAAGAGGCTGCCTTAAATCAATAAAG
Source organism: Lerista edwardsae (assembly GCA_029204185.1). Classification (NCBI taxonomy): domain Eukaryota; kingdom Metazoa; phylum Chordata; class Lepidosauria; order Squamata; family Scincidae; genus Lerista; species Lerista edwardsae. The sequence goes on from JAJKFI010000014.1 coordinate 4,750,952, forward strand.
GCTTTGTTAGGAGAGCAGCGACTCACTGAGTGGGGATCAGACAGCAAGAACTGACTGACAAGTGAAATGGCTGGATCTTTTAATTAGGATCACAGCTTAGTGAAAGTCAGCAGTTCCTGATAGGTTTCAATGGGGGAAATGTGCCAGGCATACAAAATAGTTACTGTAATAATGCAAAACACTCCTCCTGCAGAGCTACTCCTCAGGCACTCGTCTCAGGTGTGAGGTTCACTGAGTGGCTGTTAGCCTAAGAAGGTGAGGGGAGCCCTGTTGGATTCGACCAAGGCTCTGTTTAGTTCCAACATCCTGCTACCGACAGTGGCCGGACAGCTGCTTCCAAGGAGCCTGCAAGCAAATAGGAAAGCAACAGTCCTCTCCATTGTTTGCCCATTTCCCCCTGCCCCCTCTGCAACACATGCTTCTGCTTCTAGAGGTTGCCCCTCCACCTCTGAGGTTGAATGTGGAAGCATCCTTGCCCTGCCCTTCCTTGCACAAGGCAAGACAGGACATCCCTAGCACTTCAGTGGGTGGTTAGGGGGAAAGCGGTGGAGCCAGTGTGGCTGTTTTTGCTGCTTGCCCTCCCAGGCTCACTTGGGCTGAGCCCATCTGAAATCTCAGTTGTAGTGTCAGAGTGACAGCACATGTTGGAAGCATCGAGGGGCAACTTGCAATGTTCTTTGGAGCTCCTTATAACTTTTTGGGTACAATCCTAACTTGCACTGAAACAGTTGGGCCAAGTTGCCAGCACAATTTCCAGCGTGTGGTAGGACCAGGCTGTGGTGCAATTTGGAGTAAAGTTTCATTCCCCTTACCCCATGTTGAATGTCAGCCAGCCCTATGGGGCTACTAGAATCTGCACTCATGATTTTGCAGATGCAGATCCAAGCAACCCATGTAATCACTGGTCGGGTCAGTGATTCGGCCTGCGCTTCTGCAGCTGCTCCTCCTCCAGGGCCCAATCCACTTCCTGGGCCACCCGCCCCCCCCGCCCAAAATGCCCCCCCCGCACCGCGGGTCCACGCTCCGGCCACCCTCTCCCGCCACATGGCACAAACTTACCTTTTCCGGGCTCAGGGGCGGATCTACCAGGCCAGCGCACATCCTTGGGCAGGCCTAGCCTGCTCCAAGTAGCCGCAAACATGCTTCATGGGAGTTGGCTCAAGGGACTTGCGCCAGCTCAGGGGTAGGTTTGAATTGCACTGTTTGCTTTTCTTCAGCATAAATAATTTATTTGAAAAGACTTAAGATGAATGAGGGACTGATCCGGGCTTGCCCAGGAGTTTGGGGATATCACACTTTATTATGTTACCTTATAGTGAATGTGGTTCCCCCCCCCCTTATTTTCCCTTCCTACAATTGTTATTAAAAAGACAGTACCTCGAGAATCTTGGAGAAAAGGATTACTGCAGATTGAGGATGCAGCCCTAAACAATTTTCCAGCACTGACTTAACCTATACCAGTACTGCATGTGCTGCATCCTGCAGTTCAGTAGTTGTCATAGAGGCCTCCTCAAGATAAGAGAATGTTTGTTCCTTTACTTCAAGAGCTGCATTGCCCTTTCTCCAGTGCTGGAAAGTTGGTTAGGATTGAGCTCTGATTGCTATAAAAACTGCTTTCAAGAGCTGACTTTCTGAAACTAGCAATTGCAAAGAGAGAGGTGTGTCAGTGCTGTGCACACAGTGCTTTTGCCCAATCACTCCAAAGATCTGCTATTCAGCCTGTAATGAACAGGTTAGTCATCCCTTATCCGGACATCTGAAATCCAGATACTTTTGGAACTATGATTATTTTTTACTTTTCTCATGCCTGCCCAGCTTAGCAACAGAAAATATGTTAGATGGAAATTGCGTTCAAATATTTGGCAGGCTGCTACAGGGGATAGTTAATAGGGACATATTAATTTAGGAGCTCGTGATTAATAGAAAAATGATGAATAGACTTTCTTTTTTTCTTTTTATTCTTTCTTCAAAAGACTAAACATTAACAAACACTTCAGGTGATGTGAGTGAATCCTAACTATAAGTAGTATTCAGCTTTTTTAAAAATAACTCTTAGCCTGATGCAGGATTAATAGTGACAGATCTTAAACGGCATTCCCAACCAGAAGGGTTGGCTCTTCCAGGAAAAATGCCCCCTACTAATAGTGATTATGGCTTAACTGGTTTCAAGTAAAGCTTTGAAAGGACCCTGAATGTTAGACTGTAATAACCAGATTTCTTTTTCCAAGACATGCCTAATTTCTTTAAGCTGATGGTCAACCTGAATCTTTCCCTCTCCCAGCCATTCTAAGCTTATTTTACAATGCACCTGCAGAGGCCAGATAGGCTTGAATTGTGTAAAATAGCAAGAGATTATGGAAGGATCACATTCCTTAAACAGCAGTCTTCCAGCTCCATTCTTACTTTCCTTTAGCCAAAAAACTATTGGAACGCATTAAAAGATCTTTTGTTGGGAGCCAAAATAATGTTGACACTCCGTCTACTTGTGTGTGTGTGTGTGTGTTGTGGGAATAACGGTGGCGCGCTGTAGTACGTTGCCGAGCTTGCCCCTCCCTCCTGTGAGCGCGGGAAATCGGGGCTGTGCTACTGGGCAGATTGGCTGGGGGGGGCAGGGCGAGCGCAGCTTTGCGCACGCACTCGCCTCTGCCTGGCAGTTGGAGCCCCAGCCAGCGAAACCCTCCCGTTCCCCCCTCTTCTATCCAGTCTGGCACTGTGGTGGTCGCTGAGGGGCCGGGTCGGAATTTTTTGCCAACCACCTGATTGGCTGTGGTGATTGGTTTTTTCCGCCTACCCTGGACTGGAGCTGGGGTGAGGGGCTTAAATAGGTTGGTCACTTTGTTTAGGCAGGATAAGTGCGGGCTGGGTAGGTAAGGTCTTGTTGGTGTTCACCTGAGGCGGCACAGGTGGGGCTGGCTAGGCTGCTCATACGTTGCATAACCGGCTCGGTGAGTGGCTCGGTCTGAGTCCCTGCTTGGACGTGCAAAGGCTGCCCAAAAGGCAAGGCCTGGGGTGAGCCGGCGCAGTCACGCTGCCTCGCTTCTCAGGGCGGCAATGATAGCCTGGATTGGTCTATGACCAAGCTCAGGCCTGAGCCAGGTGGCATGCCCGTTGGTCATCCAGACCGAAAGGGGGAGGTAGGCGGCTAGGGCTGCTTCCCCCAACCAGGGGCCCACACTTCTGTTATTGCCCTGCTGCTATGTTTGTATTTAAATGTTTAATAAAGTGGCCTATTAGCATCCAAAGCCTGGTCTTGCATGCTTATTTCAGGATGGGGGGTAATCCGATTTACTACAACCAAGTAATTATTTGTGTACTGGTGGTTTGTGCCATATCTCTTGTTGTGTGCATTTTTTGTTCACAAGCCTTCAAGTGTGCAACTTCCATTGTACATGGGACATTAGGCTTTCTATTTCCTCAGTAATATTTGTTCATGGTAGAGTGAGGTTAGGTTAATAATGTCCATTTAAGTTTGCATTCCAATAGCAAGTGCATTATTTGAACAATCCTTGGGTTCAGTTCAGTCCATGGTAGACCAGGACCTTTTTCAGACATACTATCAGATGCTCTTTTTAGTTAGGCATGCCAGGGGTAAAACATTAGACTTTCTGTCCCCTAAGAATGAGTTCAGCCCTTAACAGACCAAAAGAACTGTGGCAGAAACTGTTATTTGACTGGACATAATCCTACCCTTTTCTCTGCCACAGCATGCAGCCATGCCAAAACTGGCTGCACTGCATTCTCTGATGCTGGTGGTGGTGGTGGGGATTGAGACCCTTGGGAGGAGTAAGGGAAAATATTTTCCCTCAATGCGCACAAATATTTTCTCCTCAGACCTGCACCAGCAATTTAGCACAAGTCTGAGGAAACAAAGGGGACATGCTGGCAGATGCTGCAGGGGATGGCATATTGTCACTCACATGGGGTGACATCTCCTCCTGCCTCAACCCCATACCACCCCCCCCACAAACCCCCATACACCCCCAACAAATATGCCCCACCTAACAACATACCAGGGTCAGCAGGGCTTCTTCTTGCTGCCACCACACATGGGGTCCTCCACACACTCTGCAGTAGTGGCTCAGAAGCACACAGCTGTGCATGCTTCCAGATTGGCATTCATGACACCATAAAGTATGCTCTGGCGCTGGAATGCTAGTTCCAGCGACGGAGTGCATGGACAAGATTGGGCCATGCCACAGTAACATGTAAGCCAACAGTTACAGCCCTTGGTGAAATTGATCGTCTGTCTCTCATGATGATACTGAAGGTGGGATGTAGTACTTGTGAGAGACTGAAGAGGTAACCAGGATGAAAGACATTCCATTTGGTTTGATTTCCTGATGTCCTCCCATCTTGTGTGCTGCCATCCAAATCAGAAGCTGGAATGACTCCCTCCCCTCATTCAATCTAGACTTCACATAAAGTAACCAGAACCCAATGACCAAGGAGCTTCTTTCACCAGCTTGAAAGCAGAGGTGTATAAAGAGTGCTGCAAGGCAAGACAGATGAAGCAGGCACTATTTGCAGCAAGGCACAGCAGGCAGGAAAAAAGAAGAGTGTTTTTTTGTCCACCCGCCCTCCCTTGCATTGGGACACTCCTAAATGGGTTATGGGTTGTCATAACTTCATGGTTGTCATAACATAACACAGCAAAGGGCAGGAATATTAACTTGCTTTGAAGCATTTCTGTATGAGAAACAGGGTATGTTTACTCGTTCATTGGAGGTTGAAGGGAATCCAGAGATATTTATTTATTTATTTGAAGAACTTGTACCCTACCCTTTCCATGCCAAAGTAATTGCCCAGGGCAGCTTAAAGCCAGACTGAACCACCATTTTTCAATGGGTTGTTTTTTAAAAACAAACAAACAAATGTACAGTATTCTGTGAGTCACCAAATACTCAGTCCTAGATGTAGCCTTCACAGATGAAGATGTAGTCTTCTCCTCTGGCTGCGTGCCATCGAGCTTCAGCAGGCAAACATAAGTCTAGCCTGGACAGGTCCTCAAAGTCATACGTTTGCCGGCTGGCCTTCTCACACATTCCCACACTGGCTAATCAGCTCCTCAGTGACTCCTTTCTGGCGCAACAGGTACTGCAGCTTGTCACTGCCTGGCATTCCATCTCCCATCCAAAAACAAGACCATGGATTTTCCTCCATGGAGAGTACAGGCTGGGATAAGAAAGGTCCCACACATCTCCAGCCAGCGGTGCATTGTCTTCTTGCTGTCTCCCCATAGGTGGGAATTGGGAAGCGTTTCCCATTTCTCCCTTTTAGATGGTCTTGTGTAATCCTCTCAAGAATAATATATTTATATGAATTCTACACTGAAGGATTTGTAAATATTAATTAGTCTCTGTAAAAGTTGTAGCCCTCTCTCCTGGTCAGCCTTCTGTGGTGTACCAGTAAGATGCCATATGGATGAATCAAATCTGTATTTTTGAACCAAACAACCAAACAAACCAACAACAAACAGCCTGATTCAGGAGTTATATAAAATATGTGTCTCTTTTGCTAATGTTTTGCTATCTGTCTTTGCAGAATTGCTACCAAAATGCCAAAAAATGCAATGCCAGTACAAATGTGCTATATTCAGGAATGGAACTGGATGCTACTGTGAGGAAGGATATGAAATTGGCACCAATGGAAAAACTTGCCAAGGTAAACTAATCATATGCTCATCTTTTGCTAAAGCACTTGGTGCTGAGATAGATTCTGTGAGGATAGATACTAACCTGCTATCCATGAACTGTAGAGGTATGATCTAATCTTGAAGGTTAAGATTAAGCTGTTCTATGAGAGTATATTTCTAAATGTATTCTAGTATGAAGTTATGAGCTATTGTAAAAGGAAAATATTCATGACAAAATTCAGTAAAGATTAGGTTAATCTCCATGAGAACATTACAGACAGACAGAACATTAGCATGGTTAAGGTACCTTAACAAGCACAGTAAGTCTGGCAGCTGCTGCAATGCTCCATGTAAGTGGTCCCCAGTGGGGTACTTAGAGGGTGCAAAATGCTACGTTTTGCAGGCACCTGAGCTCCAGTGTAACATGGCCCCTCCCTCTCACCTTTAGAGCCATTCGCAGCTTGAAGAACAAAGCCCCCAAGCCATGAATGGCTCTGAAGCGAGGATGAGGATTGCAGGCTCATGCAAAACTTAGCATTTTGCCCACCTCTAAGAATGCCACTGGCGGCCCCACCCTCTTACCATCAGAACCATTCAGAACAGCAACAGCAATGTACAGCATGTTGCTGTCGCTGCCCTGAATTGCTCTGACAGTGAGCAGGGAGGGGCAGTTTGCATGGCGCATTGCGGCTTCTGCCACACTTACTGCGTTCCTGCCCTCCAGCTACACCTCTGTTAAGCAGAGCTTGGAGGGGTTAAAATACTGTGAAATAAGGGGCCCAAGAAATGGGGACATTTTATACGGGCTAGCTAGATCAGACAGTCTTTGTCATTTCTGCATGTGGGAAGCCAGGGAGGGGAGGCAAAATATTGTGTGCAGAAATAATAGTTTTCTGCATTTGGGCAAAATTGCAGCCTTTTGGCAGGAGCTTCTAATCTCCTCCCCTTGCACATGAAAGAGAAAAGAGAGAAGGGAGCACACAAGCTAAAGGCATTAGACAAGTATTTTGTCAAACAGTGAGGGAAATTAAAAGCTATTATTATTTAGCTAAATTGTTGGTTGTTCAATAAACAGTGAACAGAAGGTTTAGATTGATGGATTACCAAGGGGTAGGGGGGAATCACTAAAACCCTGGAGACCCATTAGAGTGTAGTCATATAATTATAGGAACAAACCAGAAAGTCATCCTGTCATGAAGTTTTGTAGGATATGAACATGCGCTCATAAATTCATCCTTTCCTGTCAACATATTAATTTCAGACTACAGTGGCTCAGTTCACATATAACAAACTATGGCTTGTTGCCATGAGAACAAGAAGTGGTGAGCCTTGGTATCATGTTCTCCCTCTTCCCTTTCCCTTTTCATGTGCAAGAGAAAGTGATTAGAAGTGCGGAGCCATTTTTTTAGGTGCAGCAAACAGTGGTCTGTGTAAACCATATTTGGTCGTCAAGATCAGGATCAACCCATTGTTTGGGATCCTGGTTTAAGGGCAAAGTGTATAGAATATGCATATGCCATTGCCAAACTAGAAGGAAACAACAGACTATGATTTGCCACAAAGTAGAAATCTCCTGCTATTGTGTATAAGGAAAGGAAGAATGCCTGACTTCCCACTCTTGTTTCCATTACAGTAACAAGAAGCCAAGGTTGGTCATTATGTGAGTTCGCTTTGAGTCATTTCATTACAGCCTAGCATGCAGGCTAGAAAATGTCTGAGAAATTTTACTGATTTTATAGAGACTCATTTGGTTTCCTTTGAACATTTTCAGAGTTTTCTCCTTAGTAGAAATCCTGGAAGTTGCTTGGAATTTCACTTTAAATGAAATTTCAGTGTGAACCTGATTCCCAAGATCTTTTTCCAATCACAATATCATTGCTAGCCTTTCTCTGGTTGTCACCATTTGTCACAATGTAGAGGTGGGGGCAAGAGCGTAAATGTGTTTTTATGTTGGGAAAGTATTTTTCAGTCCTGTTGAGCCATCGACAAGTTATCACCTATTTTTTGAGCAACCCTCAATTGGTTTGACATGCTTTTAGGTAAGTAGGTTCAGGGGGAAATGTGGCAGGTACTACTTAGGGTACATCACATAGGAACCAAAGGGTATATGGAGTATATGGATTTGTCTGGAGCAAGGGCTTAGTTTTTAAACAAAAGAAAGACCCTTCTGTTTGCAAGCCCTTCTTTTATTAAGACTTGCTCATAATTAAACAATTTTACTGTTCTCTTCAGATTTAAATGAATGTCATCTGTATGGGATCTGTAGCCAAACTTGTGAAAATACAAATGGATCATATGCCTGCAGCTGTGTGGAAGGTTATCTTCTTCAGCTGGACAAGAAGTCTTGCAAACTTAAAAGAGGTAAGTAAAAATAGCTTGTTAGTTATGCAATTTACAGCATAATCCTATATGTGTATACTCAGAAGTACCCTTGCTTCCAGGTAACTGTGTACAGGATTGCAGCTTAATTTTCTCAGTTCCTTTTGTTTTATTTTTCTCCTCCATAAATGATATCTATGTAGTATGCATGATAAATTATACTGTACGGTATAGGTGGATTTTTTTTTTTAAGAACTTATCTATAGCTGTAAATCTGGAACAGAACTTTCTGGATGTCACAGATCAGGAACTCCCTTCAAATAGAAAAGAAACACAACCAGCAAAGGCATTGGTTAGAATCTTTGTAAATACAGGTTTCTTATTAATCAAACACCATTCAAAAAGGATTAACTGATGTAAGCGAATGGTTCCAGTCAACCCAAATTAGTGGATCTGCCAAGTCTACCCTTTACCTTAATCTCACTGGATACGTTTCCCCTATATGCAGATGACTGTTTATAATAATGCAAGACGAACTTAAATGAAAATATCAAAAGGTAATTATTCCCTTTGGATATTGGACCTGAGAAGCATCCCAACAGGGTTGATTTCACGAAATTAATAACATGTCTCATTAGATAATTAATGCATATTTTCATTACCAATAATAAACTAAGCATTTAAGGGAATTAGCAAGTTTGGTTTAATGAAGCCAAATTGAAGAAGGATTTCCCTAGTCAATGTATTGACTCTACAGACTATTTTCATTTTCCCTGCAATCTGTTCACCATCAGCATGCATAATGACCCGAACGGGGTTGTGTCTCATTTACTACAAAAAGAAAAAAAAAAGAAAAAAAGAAATCTACCAGTTCTAATGGGTGTCAAAGGGGATATAAATTATACTTGTGGCTACTGTTCAAGGAAACCATGGTGCAAAGGTAAAATAAAACCAAGTTTTACCAAGGCTAGAATCCTAAACGCACCTTACCCCCCATCCCAAAATAAGCACGCGAGACCAGGCTTTGGATGCTAACGGGCCACTTTATTAAACATTTAAATACAAACATAGCAGCAGGGCAATAACAGAAGTGCGGGCCCCTGGTTGTGGGAAGCAGCCCTAGCCGCCTACCTCCCCCTGCGGTCTGGATGACCAACGGGCATACCACCTGGCTCTGTCCCGAGCTTGGTCATAGACCAATCCAGGCCATCATTGCCGCCCCGAGAGGCGAGGCAGCGTGACTGCACTGGCTCACCCCAGGCCTTGCCTTTTGGGCAGCCTTTGCATGTCCAGGCAGGGACTCAGGCCTAGCCACTCACCAAGCCGGTTATGCAATGTATGAGCAGCCTAGCCAGCCCCACCTGTGCCACCTCAGGTGAACACCAACAGGACCTTACCTACCTGGCCCGCACTTATCCTGCCTAAATAAAGTGACCAACCTATTTGAGCCCCCTCTCCCCAGCTCCAGTCTGGGGTAGGCGAAAAAACCAACCACCACGGCCAATCAGGAAGTTGGCAAAAAATTCCGACCCGGCCCCTCAGCGACCACACAGTGCCAGACTGGGTATCGGGGGGGGGGGAATGGGCGGGTTTCGCCAGCTGGGGTTTCAACTGCCTGGCTGGGACGAGCGCATGCGCAAGGTTGCACTCACCCTGCCCCCCCAGCCAAACTGCCCAGCAACTCAGCCCCAATCTCCCGTGCTCACGGGAGGGAGGGGCAAGCTCGGCGACGCACCACAGCGCACCACCGTTATTCCTTGGAGTAAGCTCCTTTGAACAAAATGAGGTTTACTTCTGATTGAACATGTTCTGTTGCTTTTTTTTAAATGCTCTAAGTGGCGCATCAGAGGGAAAAATGTTTGAACTGTAGTTTGAGCTATATTTGAGCTATACCTCTCACTGTTGAGCTATACTTCTCACTGCTATGGAAATGTATTATAGTGCACACTGGAAACTAAAATGAATGTAGTACTAGGGAAACGTGTGCTCTTAGGACTGCATAGTCTATGATTAAAGGTATTTGATAAGACCGAGACAAAAAAAAATTGTTTAGCTTTCATATTGATCTGCTAAGCATAGCAATGGATTTTTAATACAATGTAGTACAAAAGAAGACTATGCAGCACAATTCCATGTTATTATTTCTTTCACCTGTCATTCCTCAAGAATGCCATTTTAGTGGGATTTAGCAGGTGTCACTGCTGATACAGTAACATAAAATATTCAGAACTGGCAATTAACTGGAGATAAGCACTAATTCTCAAGCTCCACTGCTTTTAATGAAGGAAATATTTGTCAGTATTGTTGGTGGCTTCTGCAAAGTAGAGTAATTTATATCCAGTCAGCCTTATGATAGAGGTTGGAATGGTAGGCAAAGCTGATCTATAGGAATGGCGGATTCCAACACAATGTTTCCAGAGTTCCAGCTCAATGGAAAGTACACAGGAAAATGCTGAGTCAAGGAGGCTGAAAGCATAGGCACATGCTTCTATAAAGAACCAAGAGTTTATTAGAGAATTGACATTTCAGAAGCAGGTGCTATGAGTGCAAATTATAGTGACATTTTAAGCAGTTCCCAACTGTCCATACATTAAACCCTCCACAATTCTCCACAGCACATGTCAAAGCATGTGTCTTAAGGGTAGGTCTTTCTGCTTGAACAGATAATAGTGCCTCCTCCTAATAGCAGTGTGTGTGCTGCAGGGAACTGTTCTGCCAAGAGGCCTGTATTTCCCAGAGTGTTGTATGCAAATCATAATAACCTGAAGCTTTTGTAAATTAGCTGATCACTTTTATCTCAGAAAATAGACACAGCTGTTCTCCGATAAGCAGTTTTTGTAAAAATCATAGTTGTATTCGAAGAAAGTTAGTCATGAGATCGCAGAATTGAAATGAATAGGCAAAGCCATTTGCTTTAAACTTCAAGTTATTCATTTACCAGCATATCTTCTAATACTATACATGTATAGTTGTGCATTTATGATATAAAAAGTGGTTAAAGGAAGTAGTTTAGTTTATCTTTACAAGAGTCCATAACAAAGCTAAGCATTTTTAAAATATAAAGCAACAGCAAGGATATGTAATAAAATTAAACACATATTTCACATTTCTAATACTGTATTACAACTTTCCACATCAGTTGTCAAACTTACCATCAACTGAACAATTTTTTTTTTTAAAAAAAGCCCACTAAAGACCAGTCTGTAGATATGTGCATTCAATAACTGAAAAAGAATAAAGGAATTAAAACTTGCTTGGAGGCACCGAAATACTTCTAGCTAGTTCAGGCCTCAATTTAGGGTGCAATCCTAAACTGAGTTAGGCTGGCATAAACTAAGACAGCAAAGTTTGGCCAGCACAAGGGACACTGTAAAGTATGTTTGGACCACTGTTGGAGTCAGAGAGGCCAGCACACAGATGTGAGCCACCCTCCCTGACTCAGAGAGTAGTCCAAACACGCTTTATGATGGCCCTTGTGCTGGCCAAGCTTTGCTGGCTTAGTTTATGCCGACCTAACTGCAGTTTCGGATTGCGCTCTGAAAGTATGCTGTATGTTGGTTTAAAGTAGGATATCAGCAAGCATTATGACATCTCATTGAACCCATTATTAAATGGATCAATCAAAGTGTTAATACACCTTTTTTTAAAGTCATGCTGATTTTTTGTTAATATTTTTGTTGCTCAACAGTCAATGGGATTCACCTCTGCATATGTGAGGATAGAACACTTTGTCAGAACAAGAATAGATGAAAAGTAGTTTTGCTAAAGATTCAAAACATGTGTTCTTTGCCAGAATTCCAAGAGAACTTTATTACAGTCAATGCAAGAAAAAAAGAATATTCAAAGTAGCTATTGAAATCTGTAGTTTCTGAAAAATGGTTTGTCTTGCAAAGTTCACTCAAGGTTACATGTCTCAGAGCAGATCCACATAGGATAATGAATAATGGAAGAAAAGAGCTTCACTTTGATCAAAAAGTGTCTTCTTAGCCTTTGTTGTACATGTTTTTCTGCTCTTTCAGAAAAGATCCTAAACAAATTGACTTTATAGGTTCAGTGAATGCTCTTGTGAAAAGCTTCCTGAATTAAAGTTTCACGATTTCAAATCTAGATTCCCCCCTTTTCTCAGGCATAGCATTGAAAATAAATTATTTTTGCTCATGATTTCTTTCAACTACTCTTCCCCAGATGCCCTCAGGGTTAATACATAACAGCAATATCTAAAGTCTTCCCATCTGGCACCCATTATAAATGGTTCTTAATACAGCAGGATGATTCCAAGTTAATTGTAAATTCAATCCCCTCCCCCATTTTTTTCCTTGTAAAAAACCTTCTATATGGGAGAGCCTCCTCTGATATCTCTAAAGATTTCTTTAGCATTAGAGTTGCAACTGATAGTGGCAGCATGCAGGAAAAAAAGCCTCTGTTTCTTATGTGTTGTGACACTGTTTATTGATCTGAGGTTCAAGTAAAAAGCGGATAAGAAGAGAATGCAAATCTTTCATCATCCTAACCACAGTCAAGGAAAAAACTAACTACCCTTTGAGCAAGAGGAATGTAATTAGGGCCTTTTTGTTGTTGTTCATGGGTTAGAGGTGCGCCATTTTCATGTCTCATTAAAACACCAAGCATAGCATCATTATTTGGATATTTTAAAACTCATTTAGCCTAATTATAGTCTCATTGTCACAAGAAGTGTGGCCTTACAACGTGCAGATCCTGCATTAATGCATTCAAAACACTGCCCCCCAAAAGGTTTAGCCAAGGTTTAGCCAAGGTCTCTGATGCGAAGAGTCTGGAGCCATAAAAGGAATGGAAGCAGGTAAACAAGTGTTAGACACCTTGGCTAAACCTGAGGTGGAGAATAGAGTCTAGCAAAGCAAAAGGAAGTAGAATGCTTAGAGAAAGAAAGAGGTCACAGGAGATAGAACAGGAACACAGCAAGATGATGATGATGATGATGATGATGATATTATTATTATTATTATTATTATTATTATTATTATTATTATTATTA
>JAJKFI010000014.1:4763926-4774953 GCA_029204185.1 Lerista edwardsae
TATTATTATTATTATTATTATTATTATTATTATTATTATTATTATTATTATTATTATTATTATTGCGATCTCCCGCCATTGCGGAGGGGAGAGGCTGCAACAAGCCTAAATCCCACCAGAAAGTGATCTGTTCATGACAAAGGAGTGATCTTAATCTCCTCCACCTCCAGATCACCATCAACCTGCCCAGCAGTAAACACCAGGCCCAGCGTGTGTTCCACATCATGTGTTGGGGCAGATACTTTGAGACATACCCATGGTTGCCATGGAGGCCATGAAATCCTTAGCTGCAGCTGTTCCTGGGGCCTCGGCATGGACATTAAAGTCCCCCAACACCAATAGGCGGGGGGGACTCCAACACCACGCTCGAGATCAGCCCCGTCAGCTAAGGGAGGGAGACTGTTGGGCAGCAAGGCGGGCGGTAGACCAACAGAATCCCTATTCTGTCTCGCCCCTCCAACACAACACAAAGGAACTCAAACCCAGTAGACCGCTGAACAGGGTAACTGGTGAGACAGATAGAATCCCTCTCACAATGGAGAGAAGTGAAAAGCGGAGTGCCCCAAGGATCTGTCTTGGAACCCGTGCTTTTCAACTTGTTCATAAATGACCTGGAGACAGGGATAAGCAGCAAGGTGGCCAAGTTTGCAGATGACACAAAACTTTTCCAGGTGGTGAAGACCAGAAGGGATTGTGAAGAGCTCCAGAAGGATTTCTCCAAGTTGGGGGAATAGGCAACAAAATGGCAGATGCGTTTCAACATGGACAAGTGTAAAGTGATGCACATTGGGGCAAAAAACCAAAACTTCACCTAGAGGCTAATGGGTTTTGAGCTGTCTGTGACAGCTCAGGAGAGAGATCTTGGGGTGCTGGTGGACAATTCAATGAAGGTATCAACCCAGTGTGCAGCAGCAATTAAGAAGGCAATTCCATGCTTGGGGTAATTAAAAAAGGGGTTGAGAATAAAACAGCCAATATTATCATGCCATTGTACAAATCGATGGTAAGGCCACATCTGGAATATTGTGTCCAGTTCTGGTCGCCGCACCTCAAAAAGGACATAGTGGAGCTAGAAAAGGTGCAGAAGAGAGCAGCGAAAATGATTACGGGGCTGGGGCACCTCCCTTATGAAGAAAGACTGCAGCATTTGGGGCTCTTCAGCCTAGAAAAAAATGCGCCTGATAGGGACATGATTGAGAAATACAAAATAATGCACAGAAGGGATAGAGTTGATAGAGGGATGTTCTTTTCCCTCTCTCAAAACACCAGAAGCAGGGGGCATCCGCTAAAACTGAGGGTTGGGAGAGTTAAAACAGATAAAAGGAAGTACTTTTTTACCCAGCGGGTAGTTAATCTGTGGAACTCTTTGCTACAGGAGGTGGTGATGGCATCTGATGCCTTTAAGAGGGGATTGGACGGATTTCTGGAAGAAAAGTCCATAGTGGGCTATAGACAATGATGGGTTGAAACCTCCTTACATTAGTAGTAGGCTACTTCAGAGTACTGGGTGCAAGGGAGTGGCAACAGGATCCAAGCATCATGCCTCCCTGGGGCACCTGGTGGGCCCGCTGTGAGATACAGGAAGCTGGACTAGATGGGCCTTTGGCCTGATCCAGCAGGGCTCTTCTTATGTTCTTATGTTCTTATGTAATCCCGATAGACCATTGCAACCGCTCCTCCCCCCCCCCCCGTAGTCGTGGCTGCTGCAGTACCCGGAAACCCGGCGGACAAATCTGGGAAAGATTGACCCCTCCCAGCTCACCCAGCCAGGTCTCCGTGATACATACCAGGTTGGCCCTCTCATCCAGGATTAAATCCTGGATTAAGCAGGTTTTATTATTAACCGACCTGGCATTCAGAAGCAGCAGTTTCAGACTCAGGGGACTGTTCCAAGAGTGCCAAGGGTCAGAGGGATGAGAGGAGGGCCAGAAAGAGGGACAGTCTGTCTACGACTGACCCTCCGTCTCCTGTAACGTCCAGCCCAACCCCCACCACCATACCTTCCGTTACCCGTAACTCTACTGATGGTGGCCTCCGTCTCCTCCCCTGAGCTCCCTCGAGGCATCAAACACATAGTTCCGGCGGGGTCGACCTTCAGGCCAATTACAGCAGCACACACAGTCTAAAAGACACTCACACACACGCACAACTACCCCCCAATGCAGCAACTCTTACCCCCCTCACACCGAGGCTTGGGTCGCTGTGGCCTCTGCCCCTCTCTCACTGAGGCAAAGGTCCTCTATCCTCCATCCCTTCCTGCTGCCCCCCTCTCACCAAGGCAGGTATACCTTTCACCCCTCCTGGCCTGACTCTCACTCAGGCCAGGATCTCTCACGTTCACACTATCACTCACTCAATTAAAAGGCTGCTGTGAGGCCTTGTTGACAGCCTCCTAGGCTCACGACATGTAAGGAACAGGGGCGTGGCTGGCAGTTGGCGATCCACGGGGAGATGAGCAGGGTGGCTGGCGGCGGCAGATAGGCTCTGGGCTCCATTTCACAGGCAAAGAGCCATGGGCAAAGAGCCCTTTGGCTCTTGCCGTTCGGCTCACGCCAAAGGCTCGCGCCTCTGGCAAGCCAGAGGGTCTTAACAGCTTCCTCACCTAAAAAGGGAGAGAGGGAGTGGAGCTCAGTGTGCCGGCCCGTTCCACAAGCAGGTGTTACAAATAGACTTCTCCTCCCCACCCTGACAAGCCAGCAAGCCAGCAACTCTGGTCCTAAAGGGGCCAGAGGGTCTTAACAACTTCCTCACCTGAAAAGGGAGAGAGGGAGTGGAGCTCAGTGTCGAAGTGTTCTAAGAAAGGAAAAAAAGAGTAACAGACTACAAGTTGCCTAGTAAAAGCTGGGCTAATGGTTTGCCAAGGACATTATTCAGCAGGACCGTGTGCTGCATGAATCCCTGTGAATGAATGAGAAGTTTCTGATAGCTTATGCTTAAGGTATGAAGACCGTCACTGTGAAACAGAGGTGAAGAGACAAAGTAATGATTTTCAATGAGTGATGAGTGATACATCTAGTAAGATAGTTCGAGCATTGTAAAATACTTACAATACTTAACAGTTAAGCAAGGCAAAACTTCAAAAACATTTACTAAATTATATATAAAACATACTATTAAGATAGAATAGATATTATTTACTTATTTAGTTTTAACACATAATTAAAACTATTTCATTTAATAAGGCTACCTTGGATGGCAATTCTTAAATTTCCCTTGGCTGTAGGTTGAAAGGTTGAAAGGTCGTCACAAAAGGATCATTTTGACATAGACCTTTAAAATCTTTTTCAAAGAAGCATATTTGACTAGTTTGTTTGTTAAAACTTGCACCTTGGTGACAGCAGACTTAGCCCTGTCAGATGACCAGGCTTTCTTAAACTCATTTGTTTATAACTTGGCAGTACATTACTCACTTCCTTAATTTGATTGTAACTTGAAGGATTAGAAGGTGTAACAATACTCAATTTTTCCCTTTGATTTTTTAATTTTTTCTTGGACTTTTGTAGCAAATGCAACTGCAAGCTGTGGGGCACAACATACCCACATTACATGAGCTAATGGTTTTTCAAAAGCAGGTTTTGAGTAGTTCATATATACCACGGGTTCACTCTCCTTTACTTCTTTGTTTAATTGGCCCACTTTTTGCTTATTCTCAGTTAAATTACTATCAACAGGGGCAGCCACACAAACTTCTTGACCCTTTTTAATGCCTTTTTTCTTTCTCTGCAAAGTTAACTCTTTAGACAATGTTTGGGATAGCTGCATCCCCTCTTTAAGTGTCGGCTGTTAAACTTGCTGTAACAGTTAAATTTTGAGCTATAGCTCCTTCAGTTTGTAAATTTGGTTTTTCTATTTTCCAAAGTAAATCCTGCCCAATTAACACTGGTAAACTAGAATTTTGGTGTATACGAAATAAATGATCACCCTTAAAACCTTGACATTCAATTGGTAAATAACATCATTTAAAATAATGCTTTTGACATTCAAAACTGGAAACAGGAAAACACAATTGGTCAATAACTTGATCTGTTGGAATTAGCTAGAACATATTGAAGAAAGATCTGAGCCAGTATCCTTAAGCCCGACACACTTTACTTGATCATTAAAGAAAGAAATAGGTATCTTCCTATTTTCAGCTGCCCACAACCGTTGTTCTAACGGCAGCACTTCCTCTAATGTTAACTCTCGAGTTTTAGGAAAAGGCTTGGCTCAGCTGCATTGGTGCAGATTATTTTGTGTTGGATTGGGCAGCATATTCACTATTCAGCTTTGAATAAACCACTATATCTCTGCCTAATCTATCACCCAATATTGTGGGCTAAAATCTAAGGCGACTTTGTATGTTCATCCTATCTAGTCCTGCACCCCAGGACTGTAATACATAACCACAGTGGAATCTCCTTCATCAGCTAATTGTTGCTCTTATCTTTTTAAAATGTCGGGTCTCTGAAAAGCCTCTGTGGTACTGAAGATGCCTGCCTGTGATGCTCCTGACTCTGCATGATCAATATTGATATCAAACGCTGATTCGGTGCGGTCAGCAGAATCGCCAATGAGTGTTTTCTTTTATGGTGTACTTCAGCATCTTCTAAAACATGATCACAATGCTTTTTCCAGCACGAAACCTCATGGCCATAAGCACCAGTCCCATTTTTGCATCAGCATAAAAATAGCTGGGCACAGAAGTGGCAATGCCCCCGAGGCTACCTGAACCAACCAAACCCCCATTGCTGTCTGTGCATGTGTCCTGGAATGTGTCCATGCACCCCTCGGGAATGGGGGGGAAGGGCAGGCTACTGAGCAGTTATATCCCAATCTCCCCTTCCTTTTACTTGAAAAGTGTACTGGAAACCCAGCATCCACTGCTCCTGCTCATTACAAGCAGAAACAGGCTGGAGCAGGGAGATGCCTGTCGTACTCTGTGTAAGTTAAAGGAAATGAGAACAGGCCCTAAATCACCTCTTCCTGTATTTGGTACTTCATGAGGCTCAAGGTGAAAAGGCGATCTGGAGCAATAGCATATTTTTTTAAAACCCTTTTGGAAAACTGCCACTGTTCCAGATCACTTCTCCCTGCCTACTTGTTGATTTGTCAGCACAAACTGGCAGCATGAGGTGATTAGGGAACCATGCTGATTTTTTTTTGTTCCCTCCTTCTCCAGAAGCACTGGAGGGAGAAGGTGACTGCCACCAGGGCCTCTGAGAGGAATTTTATCAAGGGGTACAAAGTTTCTTTTGTAAGGCCCTTTTCCTTCTTCATTGGATCATAATTTCATATAATTGAATCATAATTTCTACGAAATACAATACATAACTCTATGCTGGTTTACACTCAGTGTGAATGCTTGTCTTGTAAACGTTTTATTTATTTTATTTATTTATTTATTATTAGATTTTTACCCCGCCTTATTGTGCCCGAAGGCACCCAAGGCGGCATTACAATATATATATAAAAACAATATAACAATTCACAATTAAAAACAATTAAAACAGAATTAAACAATACAATCAAAAATTAAGAACACAATTAAAAACAAATTTAAAAACAATATAAAAACAACAAGCCCCGTGGATTATAATAACCAGCCAGCCTGTCAACAGTTAAAAGCTTTTTGGAATAAAAAGGTCTTCAGCCCCCGCCGAAATATAGAGGGAGCAGTTCTCAATTCTAAGGGGAGGGTGTTCCAGAGTTGGGGGGCCACCACCGAAAAGGCCCTCTTCCTGGCCGCCGCCCCTCTCACTTCTCCTGGTGGCGGCACAGTCAGGAGGGCCCCCCCCAGATGATCTAAGAGTACGGGTTGGATTATATGAGTTTCTAGGAAAGTTCCGGCTCCCCCTGTACCCACCTCATGGGCCCTGGTGAGATCAGAAAATGTAAGATGCCAGGAAATTTTAAGCCCCCTCCTTTGGCTCCCCCTCATTTTGACCCTGAGCCCAGGTACAATTTACCCCTGCAATCCCCTTTCATGGGCCTGGCTGCCACTGCTATAGTCTGTTACATGGTCAATATCTTATTTATCTTCAGTTCTGTTGAATGCTAGGCATGCCCTTAGTTTTTTATCTGTTAATTAACCTTTGTTTTACTCTTCTTACGTTTTTGCTTTTAGAACCTAATGATACACCTCCAGTTCTTTTGATCGCAAATTCAGATACTATTGAGGTTCTATATCTAAATGGAACTAGAGCATCTATACTTGGTTCTGTGAGAGGAAGTGGAATTCAAACACTGGATTTTATATACAGCAAGGACACTGTTTGTTGGACTGAATCAAAACAATCCTCAAGTCAATTGAAATGCACTGAGATATCAAAAACTGGAGTGTTGACGGATGAATGGATAATCAACACAATCCCTTATCTTCACAGTAAGTATTTGAATCTTGGAATGTCTGTTTCTTTTCACTTTTTCCTTCCTTTGTACAAAAGGCAGCCCTCATCTTTCCAGAAATCCTCCTTCAGATTGAATGCGTTTGTCTACATGTTTACAGTTTCAGTTCCTGGCATTTTTATATGTTAAGCATTAAACACAGAAACCTGTGAACACATACAATTTTTTATTTTTTTTTGCAATGCTTTGTTGCAAAAAGAATGTATCCCAAAATGTTACAGATCTAACTGCCTACAGAATCTGCAAGTTTTTATAGTACCTGTGTGGTCTATTTTTCACAATAGTAACCAAAACCTCAAAGACAAAGAGAAGAAGAATCCTGAGTTTGCCTTTTTGTTTTCTCCTAGATTGTGCTAGTACAAAAACATTGTGAATGCCTGTTTATTGCAAAATACGTTACAATCTTCTAATTAAGATGTGCATCTACTGTGAATGTGTACCACCTCCTTATTTTACGAATACTGCTGTAAACATTGCGGAGTTCAGTAGAAACTGGTTACCAGTCTAAGAAAAATAGGGGATAATTCTCCCTCATATCAGGGCTTCCACAGTACCTAGTTAAAAGGATCAATCAATGAAATGTTATCACTTCCATGGCCTTGATTGCTTTAATGACTCCTTTTAGCCCTTTGGAAAAGGGCCTAAGAAGAGAGGCCCTTTGGTTAAATAACTCTCCCTGCCCTTCAATGACTGGTCCCCTGGTGTTGACACAATATACAGGCATGTCCTGCTATCCGCTGGAGTTCCATTCCAGATCCCCCCCCCCCCCGTGGATACCTGAAACCGTGAATACTGGGAAACTTTTTTTTTTTTTTAAGATAGGGGAACATAGTGGTTTTGCTGCAACAAGGGGAAAGAAATAGATTTGTTTAATGTTCCGCTATTTTTTAATAGGTGTCCCAGTATCGTTGGTACCTGTGGACAACTGAAACTGTGGATACCAAATCAGGGGATACCAGGGCATGTTTTTGCATGCAGCATCTCTCCTTTTCTCCCAGCTGTGTGTAATGCCACATAAGAGGGTGGGCTGGAATGTTTGGCAGAAGATGGTCCCTCAGGTCATCCCTATGGATAGGTGGAAGAATATATTTGTTAAACTATAACCCAGTATTCACTGCTCATGCCTCATGCAGCATATATTCTTGGATGAGTCAGCTGCAGATGATTCAAGGGATCTGAGATTGTTCCTAGAGGGCAATAGCATTCGTAGAAGGGGCAGACGTCTACATTTTGCAAGGCACCTTACCTTGCTGTGTAAACCTATCCTTCACCATTGTAGCCATTCAATGCATTGCTGCCGCATTGCTTCCGCAGCCCAGAATGGGTACGATGGGGAGGGACAGGTAAGGCATAGCAAGGTAAGGCGCCCAACTATGGCCATGACGTTTTGCTGGGTTGAGCTGTTAGGGCTTTGTAACATAGATGAATTTGCATAGGCTGCTGTGAGCCTCCTGCTCCTTTTGAGCTGTATGTTCTTGCTTGGCTTGGGCCTTCTGTGATTTACAAACTGGCATTTTCTAGCTTATTCCAGCTGATCCAACAAATGTCTGAACTTAACTATACTATAATGTACTTAGAATGCAATTCTGTCCAACCGTCCAGCACCGATGCAGCCCCAGAGTAAGGAAGCAAATGTCCCATTACCTTGAGGAGGGCTCAGTGAGCGCTTCTCCACCTCAGGATGCCACTGTCACTTCCCCTTTGGGTGTTAGCACCCTGGCTCCAACCAGAGAGCATCTTTTGCCAAACGCTATTTTTCCCCACCAAATCCTGGGAAGGGGTTAAAGGCAGATAAATTGCTCGGTCCACCCCAAGCCATGCAGCCTTTAAGTGGACTTTGCAGTTTAGGTGTGAGGGTCACCAGCAGCATCCCCAAGCCAAACAGCCTCTTGAAGTCAATACTACCTTCATTGTTGGCCCTTACATTCCTTGGAGTGCACATCAGAGTCCTACTTGTATTCCCAGGCCCACACTATACCTGCCTGACTAGGCTAAGATAACACAACATTTTGAGGTAACAGTCTGAGGCAAGTGAAAAAAAAAAAAAACAACACTTCCCACCAATTGCCAACAGGTGAAAAGCAAAAAAATTCCTTTGTGACCCACATAGGAATCAATCCACACAGAGAGCAAGTTAATCTCAATATCCCTAGGGTCGGTGGAATGGGGTACAGCAGCTCCTGAGCAGCTCCAATGGCATAGCTAATGAAAGTGTAGCCTGGTGCAAAATGGTGCCTGGAAGTGACATCACAACAGGAAGTGACATCACAGTTTTATTTAGATTTTCATTTTTTTACCATAACTTTTGATAGAATGACGATCTTACACTATGATTTGTTTCATTGCATTCTGCATGAAATTCCTAATCAAATGATATATAACATGACAGTATTGTATCTAAAAACTGCGATTTTAACAAACCACAATTTTTTTCATGAAATTGTATTTTGGTTTTCTGGGGTTTCTTGGCCATAATATTTGATAGAATAAAGCGATTACACTCCAGTTTGTTTCATTGGATTCTGCATTAAATTCTACATTAAATGGTATATAACATGATAGTATTATTCATACATACCAAGGTTTTCACAATTTTGGCCACTAGTGTCAAGCTCAGTTTGTTCCAGCCTAAAGCTTGTTGCCTGGTACAATTGCACTCCTGCACTTCTTTAGTTATGCTCTGGTGAGCTCAAAGCACAACAGCAAAAATGCTGTTCACGCTGCTTCTACAGTGCCCAGGGCCTTAGACTGGTGCCGCTTGTCACGGCCTTGCTGTGTGTGGGCAGGTCTAGGCAAAGAGCGTCCCCAGCCTAACTGGTAAATTCCATGCTGGGGATGATTAAGACACGAATTAGAAATAAAATGACCTGTGTAATGATTTTGTTGATCAGTCGCTAAGTCGTGTCCGACTCTTTGCGACCCCATGGACCACAGCACGCCAGGTCTCCTTGTCTTCCACTAGCTTCCGGAGTTCGCCCAATTTCATGTTCACTGTTTCGGTGACACTATCTGACCATCTCATCTTCTGCCGCCCCCTTCTCCTTTTGCCTTCAATCTTTCCCAGCATGAGGGTCTTTTCTAAAGAGTCCTCTCTTCTCATGAGGTGGCCCAAGTATTTGAGCTTCAGCTTCAGGATTTGTCCTTCCAGGGAGCAATTAGGCTTGACTTCCTGTAGGATTGACCGATTGGATCTCCTTGTAGTCCAGGGGACTCTCAAGAGTCTTCTCCAACACCATAATTCGAATGCATCTATTCTTCAGCGCTCTGCCTTTCTTATGGTCCAGCTCTCACATTCATACACTGCTACTGGGAAAACCATAGTGTAGTGATATAATACCCTTGTGTAACTCTGTGGTGTGACCACATCTGAAATACTCTACTGTTCTGCTCACCATATCTTAGACAGGACAAGGTACAGCTAGAAAAAGTGAACAGCAACTAGGATACTGGAACATTAGAAAAAAGATTACTGAACCAAAGCTGTGCTGGAGTTTGTTAAAGTTAAGCCTGGTGCACAGAGAATGTAGAGTGATTTCCCCCCCCTCCTCCCCATTGTTTCTTAAAACTAGAACTTGGGTCATCCAATAGCATTAATTGGAAGTAGATTCAGAGCAGACAAAAAAAGTACATCTTCAGGCCATGTATCATTCAGTTATGGCATTCGCGGCTACAACTTGTGTTGGCTGCCACATGTTTAGATCTCTTTAAAATGGGATTAAACACATTTATGAGGGACATGTCTATTAATAGGTAGTAGATTAGATAACTAAAGGAAAATTCTGGGTTTAGAAGCAGTTTGCCATGAAACAGCAGTAACTGAAAGGAGGAGGCAAACATTAGGAGAGGCCTCTGGCCCACCTGATAGATACCTTGCTGGGCTATGTGGACTCCTTTGAGCCAGGCTCTTCCCACAACTCCCATGTTTTTATGTTCCTAAATACTTGAGACTTCAGAATATGGCAAGGTCTGAATTTAGATAAACTAGCTGCAATGTATCAACCTCAGTTTTAATCTTTGTCTTTAACCCCTTTAAAAATAACTATTTTTTAGATATTTCCTGTTTCTAAGTTGGAAGACAAGAAAACTTTCTTCGTTTTTAATTTCCTTTTTTTTTAAAATGAAGTTGCTTATGTCAATGAATTTGACCATTTGTTCTTGAATGGCAGGCTCACTATAAATAAAGTAGACCGGAATCGTTTATGGGCATAGCCTGGTTCTCATTGTGTGATTTTTCTGAGTCATTCTAGGAACAAAGTCATTTAATGTTTTGAAGGAACTGAATAAAGGCAATGGGGGCAGTAATGTATGAGAAGGTTGAGCTGCCCTGTCAGTGTGCATAAGCTGTTCATTTTATCAACATGTCACCGAGCAGCTGGGGCTTGATGTAATGGTCTGTGTGTTCACCATGATGGTTCAGGAGTTGATGCTCAACTTTAAATATTCTTTGCATGCATAATTATATAAAAATATGTCACACTATATAAGCAAAAATAATGAGCTAATTGGAGAGAGCTTTGCATATCTGTCACTGTAAGCTGTTCCAGAAACAGCCTTTCTGGGCTTTTTTTCAACTTTACCTTAAACCATGCACCATTGTGTGTGTGTGTGTGTGTGTGTGTGTGTGTGTGTGTGTGTGTGTGTGT